>VYZV01008181.1:73019-91897 GCA_013401275.1 Pandion haliaetus | reverse complement strand
AAAAAAAAAAAAAAAAAAATTAAAGAAAAAATGGTTCTGGGACCTCTGTGAGTAAAGCGGCCAAGTGCTGTCCCCACATGGCATCAGACCTTTCCTGGCCCTGGAAACCTCCCTGCTTTCCCCATGCTCCCTTACATCCTGGACTTCAAACCTCTCTGACAGCCAACAAGGAGGGGTGTCCTGCCAGGGCGGTGGGGCTGGACGGCTGACCACCCTCTTGGTCGCTGGGGAACATACCAGGTGCCATCAGGATGGACAGAGGGGAGCGGCAGCCCCGGGGTGGGCCGTGCAGCAGCTGAGTGCTCCCGGGCACAGACAGCCCTTGCTCTGCGTGCATGTGGAGCCAGCACAGACTTGCTGCAGCAGCGGCAGGCTGAGCCCTGCGGGTGCCGGTTCCCAAGTCTGTGGGCTCTGCCACTGCCATACTGGGGGAGCGGAGGGACCGACTCAGGATGGCAGGTCTGCAGGGGACAGTGGGGACACGGTGGTGGAGAACCGTGCTCAGGCCTCGGCTTCCCGCTGCAGCACACCTATTTTCTTTGCCCCCGCTTGGCTGCTTTCTGTTGGGGGGCTTACCACTGCCAAGGGGCTGGGCTCACGCCGATAGAGTCTTGGGTAGGGCCGGAACCGCTCAGCGCGACAGGCTCTCTTCTTCATGCATAGCCTGGGATTGGCGTCACGGTGCCATTGCAATGAGCAGTGGGAGAAGGGGATGCTGGCCAGAGCGCAGCAGCAGGTACATTATTTGAAATTCTGACGTTGTTGTTTATTGGTATCATAGAATACCAGGTTGGAAGGGACCTCAGGGGTCATCTGGCCCAACCTTTCATGGCAAAAGCACAGTCTAGACAAGATGGGCCCAGCGCCCTGTTGAGCTGAATCTTAAATCCACTTAAACCACTTTTTACCCGCTCATCAGCCAATCGCAGCTTCCCTGGTGCTCAGCAAATCCCGTTTGGCTGTCGAGTGGGCCTTCCTTTGTCTTCCTTCCCGGTGCCATGCTCCCTTCAGACATTTTGGTGAGGGGAGGGGGTGTTTTCATCTTTCTACATAGATGAGATGTATGTATAATGAAAAATGTTTAACGTACTAACTCTGAGGAGGAGCGACATAACGGCATGATTTGTAATAAAGGAGTAGCTACGATCCCAGGCACAGCTTGGCTGCTTTCTGTTGGGGGGCTGACCGCTACCAAGGGGCTGGGCTCACGCCGATAGAGTCTTGGGTAGGGCCGGAACCGCTCAGCGCGACAGGCTCTCTTCTTCATGCATAGCCTGGGATTGGCGTCACGGTGCCATTGCAATGAGCAGTGGGAGAAGGGGATGCTGGCCAGAGCGCAGCAGCAGGTACATTATTTGAAATTCTGACGTTGTTGTTTATTGGTATCATAGAATACCAGGTTGGAAGGGACCTCAGGGGTCATCTGGCCCAACCTTTCATGGCAAAAGCACAGTCTAGACAAGATGGGCCCAGCGCCCTGTTGAGCTGAATCTTAAATCCACTTAAACCACTTTTTACCCGCTCATCAGCCAATCGCAGCTTCCCTGGTGCTCAGCAAATCCCGTTTGGCTGTCGAGTGGGCCTTCCTTTGTCTTCCTTCCCGGTGCCATGCTCCCTTCAGACATTTTGGTGAGGGGAGGGGGTGTTTTCATCTTTCTACATAGATGAGATGTATGTATAATGAAAAATGTTTAACGTACTAACTCTGAGGAGGAGCGACATAACGGCATGATTTGTAATAAAGGAGTAGCTACGATCCCAGGCACAGCTTGGCTGCTTTCTGTTGGGGGGCTGACCGCTACCAAGGGGCTGGGCTCACGCCGATAGAGTCTTGGGTAGGGCCGGAACCGCTCAGCGCGACAGGCTCTCTTCTTCATGCATAGCCTGGGATCGGCGTCGCGGTGCCATCACAATGGGCCAGGGCTTGCACAGGTTCATTTTCACCCCAGGGCTGTTGCATGGAGATAGTTCTGCGTGTGCACAGGATTTGCAGCACCATCTCTACAGTCATGGTGGTGGCACCACTACAGCCATCCCCCACACAGCTCCAGTAATGATCTTTTTGAAATGGCTTCAGCCTGTTTGTAGCCATAATGTTTCCTCAAGTATGGCCTTTTTTAGTCAAAAGACCTGAAAAACCCGAGCTAGCAAATAATAATGCTCCTAAAACCATCTTAAAGCAGAGAATCCCCCAGCATTGACTGCCTACCGCTGGAGGGGGGCACCTCAAGCTGCCACGTCGGAGCATGGGGAAAGGTTTACTTGGGGCTCTGAGCATCCCTGCCAGACTCTACCCAGCACCCACCCGTTTACCCAGGTCAGTGCCCCCTGGCACCAGCAGCACCCTTCTGCAGCACAGACGGGTTCACCCTGGGCAGGCCCACCCCCGGCAGCAGAGAGCCACCCTCATCCTCCCCACCCCCGGCAAACCAGCACAAAATGAGGAAGTGGGAGGCGGAAAAAGGTTGTAGTTGCAGCAGAAACACAAAAGCAAAGTGCTTCAGGATGGCCTTGAGCCCTCGGTGACACGAGCCCCGACCCGCCCTGTCCACGGGGGGCAAGACACAAGGACACCATGGTGAGTGCAAGTGGGGCCCTCGCTGGCCTCCCCCCACCCTGTCTCCCTCGGGCACCCTGGGGATGTCACCCTCTCTTCCTGCCACCTCAGGGCTATCTTAGCCCTGTCCTCTCCTGCATCCATTGTGGTACCTTGCTGCTTTCCAGGAGGTGCCAGAAGCCCACCTGATGTCCCCACTGGAGAGGGGACAGTGCTGCCCAGGCTTGGGGACGGGGAGCAGAGCTGGGGCTGGGTGAGGAACTGGAGCAGGGCACAGTGGTGGGGAGCAGCCAGCGATGGAGGATGGGTGCTGGGTACAGGGTCGGTGCCCCCAGGAGCACTGACCCGAGCAGGATGGAGGGCACCAGGCAGTGAGGCTGGGCTGACATAAAGTGGTTTTGATTTTGCTCTTGCTGGCGCAGTACCCATAGGAGAACCCTTGTGTTCCTCTTGGCCCAACTTCCCACCAGTGCTTGTGGTTTCAGTGCTCATGGTGTCAGCAGGGTATGGGCAGAGAGTGGTGCAGGCAGAGTGCAGTGGGGTGGCAGGGGCTTCTGGGGGCAGCCATACCCTCCAGGCAGCTCAAGCCAGGGAGGACCCTCTGGGTGTTGGTATCCAGGGTTGGACCTTGCACCCCGGCACATGCAGGGAACATGGGCTGTGGGCAGGACATGGGGCTGCTGCAAGGGCAGTGGCCAGAGCTGGAAGTTGATTTGGAGGCAGAAGAGGAAGGCGAAAGCTCTCAAAATTAGGGAGATGCTCAGGCATGGAGTAAGGGTCTGCACGGTGGGGCTGCAGCCATGTCCTTCAGCCCACAGCTCTGCTCCCTCCGTGTCTTGGAGTGATGCTCTCCCCAGACTTTTCTACCCAGCCAGTAAGGGGTCAGTGGCCAGGCTGAAACAGAGCATTCTCCCACCCATGGTTGCGGTTACCACCTCTGAGAGACTGCTCAGATGCTGTCCCCCACAAGATGCAAACACTGTCCCCTCCACACCACCACCCAAGACCTGAAGATGTTTTGTGGCTTTGCGAAGGGCCATGGGGCTGTGCAGCCACGACCGTGAACTCTGCCGGGGCTCAGCTCTGGGGCCAGCCCCCATTCCCAAAACACTGGGGGAAATGCCTCATCACCACACCCTGCCTGTGCCCGGGACCTTGCAGGGTTGTGACAGCAATGCAACACCCTGCGCTGCTCTTCTCAAGGCTTCCGGTGGTTTTAAGGTGTTGGCTGCATCTGGACTTGCCCTATGTCAAGACAAAAGGTGCCACCTTGGGCTATGTCCACTCCCCACTCAGGGCTTGCAGGGTTTTTTTGGTGGTTCAGACCTGAGCTTTGAAGAAAAACAGATGATGTTTTGCAACTGCTGCAGGGCTGCTCCACTCTGTGCCTCAGCAATGCTATCATGAGCACCAGGTGCATCCACAGCCCTCGGCACAGGCAGTGGCTGCAATGGTGACAGTCCCCATCCTGCAGCCCTTGGCTGGGGTGTTCCTGGGGGTCCCCATGCATGCACTCCTCATGCATGGGGCCACCATCAGAGCGAAGTCCCTTGTGCAAAGTGGCTGCAAACTGCACCTGGAAGCCCAGACCAAGGGCTGCCAAAAGCTGCTCACCACGTGGCTTGAGGATGAAATGGCTTCACAGGTGGCATTTCGTCCAGGCCACCCATCAGTCCCCTTCCCTGGGCACCCCCATGGTGGCAGCTGTTGAGGCGCTGCTCTCTGGCTCATCCCTCTCTTTGGCCTGGGACAGAGGAGGGGACTGAGGAACTGCTGCCCCAAACCTCTGAACACAAATTCAGTTTGTGCCCCTGCTCCCCACAGGGATGCTGCCTGCAGCCCCCATCCCATGAGGGCTCACTGGGTGCTGAGTTTGGGCAATGCCACAGTTTTGAGGGAGTATCATTCCTCTCCATACTCCCCACAAGACTTTTACCCAGCTTAGTGAGCCCTGGCCCTGTGAACCCCCTGTGCTGCCTCTCGGCATGTGCTGAGGAAAGCCGGGCAGACTTTGTGCTCCCAGAAACAGGGCAGAAACACCCACGGCCTTGCAGATATCCGGGACAAAACCTTCATTTAAAGTGAGCTGGTGTTTTCCCTGCAGCTGTGGCACATCAGGTGCCCAAGCCGAGCCAGGAAAGCACCTAACTTGCGCCCAGAGGAAGAGGAGGTGTTGTGAGGGCACACACTTGCTGCTGACAGCTCTGAGCAGTCATTTGACTGAAGGAAAAACTCCAGGTGTCAGCTCAAAAGCACCAAGCTTGCAATACAGGAAATGCTCATATTTGCCTTAATTTGGTGTCATAACCAGCCATGTGAGGCCAGGATGCCTATGCCAGAGGGCTCAGGGCAATGCAGGCAGGGGATGGGGAACTGAGGTGTCAGGCTCCCCACAGGCTCCTCCAACCCACTCCTCTCCACCTGAAGCACAAGGTTTTTGCCAGGTTGGGTTGAAGCTGGGCAGCTCCTGGGGTCACTGACAGCTCCCTGGCTGACAGCATGGTGACCTGGAGTGGATGACTGAGACCCCTGCATTTTTCCAGGTGGCTTTTCTAGGAGCTTATTAGGATGGAGGGGAGGAAAAGGAGGGGAAGGCAAGAAAAAGGCCCATAAACAACAAATAGGAGGAAGAGGAGAAGCTCCCCATGCGGTTTCAGGCTGCGTGAGCAGCCCTGATCCCCTCTGGACCCCCCTTTAGCTGACCCAGGTCCATGCATCCCAAGAGAAGGTGGTGGGACAACGAAGCCAAAAGCCCCTCCACCAGCTACAGGGGCTTGAGTAGTACTTGGGGTTTGAGGGGGCATGGATGGTATTTTGGGTTGCAAAGCCCAGTGGGGAGGGAGGCGGTTGGAGGGAGCAGCACAATGCTGCTGAGCTCCTCCACACTCCATGACGGTCCCTCCATCCCCCATCGTGATGGTGCCAGGTTGTGCTGAGCATCTGAGGGTGAGTGCAGGGGGACTGCAGGAAACCTGAGAAAATCCAGGGCTGACAGGAGGGTGCAAAAGCATTGGGGTCTGGAGGCCTGAAATCTTGAAAGCCAGCAGGAAAATGAAGCAAAAGAGGAAGAGAGAAAAGGGAAATGGAAAGAGTAAGAGGCCGGGGGTGATGGGGAGAGGAGAAGTGAAATCGGTGCTGGGAGCACTGGGGTGAAAGCAGAACCACGGGAGCCACGGGATAGGCACAGAGGAGCCACGGGCAGGTCCAGATGAGGTGTCCCCTCCCGGGCACAGCACCAGGGGCCGCACAGGCACTGTGGCTGTGTTCAGCAAGTTTCCTCTGCAGCATCAAAGACAAGGAGCCTTTGAGTAATTTTCTTTTTGCACAGTGAAATCTTACCCTCCCCTCCCAGCCCAAAGCTCTGTTTAGCCCCACAATGGCTTAAATCATAGCCCAGTTTTCCTGCTGCCCCACAGCCCCTGGAGGACAGAGCCAGGCGAGCTGGGGTATGGCTGGAAAGCAGGTGCTGGCATCTCCCTGGGCAGGGAGGAAAAGGTGATGGGGGCACAGTCACGCCTCTGCCCTGGTGCAAAGGGGATGTGGGGGTGCAGAGCATGTGCAGTACTGGGGACGCCCCCACCAGCTGCAATTTTTGCCCTTCCCCTGGGTTATTTTTGCTGCCCCTTTGACTCATAAGCAGAGCCTGCACAGCAGTTGCTTCCTTAGACCTTTATTACCTCCATGACGAGCAGAGGTGATGTTACAAACATGCCTGCAGGCTGTCAGTGCCCTGCCTGCTGCTCTCCAGGGTGCCAGACCTGCAGTGAGGCAGGATCCCCTCTTTGCATCATCCAAAGGTGCCTGTTTTGGAGCCACAGCTGGGGCAGGGGCCAGTTATAGCTACCAGCAGCTCAGGGGGAGCTGGGGTCAGATCCAGGCCTGGAGCCCCACTCCCATTGGTGGTGTCCCCGGTGCAGTCACTGTGGCCCTCTCCCCACAGGGCAGCAAGGAGCGCTTCCACTGGCAGAGCCACAATGTCAAGCAGAGCGGCGTGGACGACATGGTCCTGCTCTCCAAGATCTCCGAGGAGGCCATCGTGGAGAATCTCAAGAAGCGGTTTATGGATGATTATATCTTTGTATCCTTCCCGAAGCAGCAGGACAGGGACAGGGAGGGCACAGCTGTGCTCCAAGGCTTTCCCAGGGCATGGGCCAAACTGGGGCTGCCCCAATGCTTGCAGAGTATCCTGTCCGCACACTGTGGTGGGACAAGATTGGTATCGGCTGGGGGAATGCCGCCATTCCCAAGCTGAGTTGCACTTGGCAGAGACACTGCAACCGTGACATCCATTCTGCCATGCCCTGGGACCCACTTTGATCCTTCATTTCTGGCCACAAAGCCCTAAGCAAAGAGCACTGAGCAAAGTCCCTCATCTGCTGTCTCCCACTGCTCCTGCACACTGGAGACCCACCTGCCTGTGCCAAGGGGGCCAGACCCCAGTGGTGGTAGTGGCCATCATCCCCTGTCGCTGTCACCCAACCCCGCCGATGCCCGCAGCATGCTCTGGCAGCTCTGCACCCACAGCAAATCCAAGCAAACCCTGGACGGAGCAGGAGCATCCCTGCAGACATGGGGATGAGGTGCCATCACTCTCCACCAGTGTCAGGCCACATGGGGCACCATCAAGCCAGCACAGCGTGCAAAGCTCCCACCCTGCCCAGTGTTGCCCCCACTGCACCATCCCCCAGCCCAGAGGCTTTTGCAGTCATTGGCTCCCATCACAGGGTTGACACTGCTGAGCACCATGCATGAGACTCGGCGGTTCTCAGGCTCTGCGGTGCAGATGGAGGGTATCCCCACACCCACGATTTGAGGTGCTGAGCCCTTGCCTTGCTCACCCCACACCTGCCTGGGGATGTGGCCGGCTCAGCACGCTGGCACCATTGCACACGCTTCACCTGCACCCCAGTTCCGGTGGGTGGCTGGCTCTGATGGAGAAGAGGACAAAATCCCTGCCATGCAGAGCAGGGCATGGCAGGGGCTTGGGTGGAAGTGGGACTGAGCACAGGGCTGAGCTGCTTGCTCATGCTGCTGCAAGTGTCTGTGGTTTCCTTGAAGATGCGGCTCTGTCCTTACAAGGCGATGCTTTGTCCCAGGCCGGCGGTGACGCAGCCACCATCCCCGCTCTTTCAGCAGCCCTGGGGCTTTAAATGTGTTTAGGGGTTGGGTTTGGGGTTGGCTTTTTTTTTTTTTTTGAGGAAAAAAATACCCCACACAGCCTCTTTCTTCCTTTTTTTTGTGCTGCTGCGTGCAGGGCTCCCATCTAGCCATGACTCAATGCCCCCCGCTTCTGCATTTTGCAGAAAAGCCCCTCTCTTCTTGCCCTTCGGCTGCTCTTCCCCCACTGCACTGTCAGGTGGGCCAAAAATAGGACATCAAGGGCTTGGGATAACCCCACTGGTTCTGCTCCGTCCCCAACTTCAATCTCCCCAGCACCCCGGGGGGCTCATCCCCATCTTGCTGCTGCATCATTTCCAGGCACAATTCCCCACTTTTCCATTCCCCTGCCCACACCCAGGTGACTCAGGGGTGCTGCAGGCAGGAGCCAAGGGAGGTGGAGTGGCTGGGTGGCCAGGGAAAGGCAGAAGCTGGCAGTTTCTCACCTCTCTGTGCCTGTTTCCCTGGTTGTAAAGTGGAGATGATCTCCTGCTGCAAAAGCCATAGATGGAGCATGAGTGGCTGAGCAGAGGGTGAGTTCCAGGAGGCTGCCGCATGCTGGAAATGCTGCTTTTGGAGCTAATCCTCAGCCAGAGGCCAGGGAGCTGAGGGGATACTCCTGCTGCACCCTGCACCAATCACTCTGTGGGGGACACCCTGGGGCCGAGAGAGCAAAGCATGGGGGCTCCGTGGCCAGCAGAGCACCAAGACATGGCAGCAGCTCTGCCTGCACCCAAGTTGAAAACCCATGTGGTATTCCTGGTGCAGCTTCCAGGATGAGGCAGGGATGCTCCCCCCAATAACCCTCCTGCCATTGTTCTCATTGGCACTGCCTCCAGGGCAGGAAGGGGCAGCAGGAAGTGGGGACACAGGAGAGGACACACAGACCTTAACCTGCCACTCAGACCTACATTGGGCCGGTGCTCATCTCCGTCAACCCCTTCAAGCAGATGCCGTACTTCACCGACCGGGAGATCGAGCTGTACCAGGGGGCGGTGAGGCTGCTGCGTGCCAGCTGGTGGGGCTGGCCAAGGGTTCATTTGGTTTAATTTGGTGCAATACACCTGGAGGTTGTCCCATGAGTGTCCCCATCCTCCCCAGCCCTTTGGGTGCTGCATGGATCAGTGCTCTCAAACACATTGATGCAGAGTCAGTAATGAGACTTAGGAGCAAATCCACATTCCTGGGAAATTCAGCTCATACACACCAGAGCAACCCAAACATGGTAAAATCCAGCCTGAGTGACTAGCTCTGCCACAAAGAGCTTCCCAAGGGGGAGGGGAGAGTCAAAAAAAATCTGACATGCTGCTGATTAGCTCATGTTTGTGGCAAGAGACTAATTCCCCATCCCTGCTGTGTGCCACTGCCTTGTGTAAGGCATGGTCAGAGTTAAGGGGATTTGGGGAGGGCACTCAGGGCAGGGAGCTGATGGCTGCTCTGTGCTCAGTGCTGCTGTCCTTGTCCCCCCATTTAGGCTCAGTATGAAAATCCCCCCCATATCTACGCCCTGACCGACAACATGTACCGCAACATGCTGATCGATGGGGAGAACCAGTGTGTCATCATCAGGTAGGGGGTATGTGGGGCACAGCTGGGGACCCTGTGCCACCACTCTGGAGCTGGCTGCCCCCATCACTGTTTCTTCCCACACCCTGGGGGCATCCCAGCTAAACACAGCAGCTGGGCAGCAGCAAGAGGTGGCTGAAGCCCAGTGGTGGGTCCTGGGGGACCCAGTGCATGGGGATGACTGGAGGGACCCTGATGTCCTGGGCCACGAGCACCAGCCGGGGCTGTGACCACGTTGTCCCAGGCAGGAACTGAGCCTTGTGCAATGCACCTTTCCGGCTGAATGTTGCAAGGAAATGGTCAGGATGTGGGGCAAGGCCAGAGACTTCCCCTTGAGGCTTCCAAGTTTCCCTCCTCCCCTCCAAAATCCAGCAATAAGAAATCCAACATCTCCTTCTGGAGCAGCTCCTCACCCAGCCTTGCTCCAGCCCTGCTTACATCCCAGAGCACCCCCCAGAGCACCCAGGCAGCCACATCCCTGGCATTAGTGCTGTCACACACTCAGAGTACGCAGCAGGAGGGAGGCCACAGCCCCCATCACCCTCTGTCACCCCCCAGCCCTGCTCCAGCATCCCACCCCAAAGCACCCTAGGACGGGTGACTCTGATGGGGCCGTTTCACATCTCTTCTGCTTTGACATTTGCACAGTGGAGAAAGCGGGGCTGGGAAAACAGTGGCAGCGAAATACATCATGGGCTACATCTCCAAAGTGTCTGGAGGTGGCGAGAAAGTACAGGTATGTTTGCCCCCACCCCCAAAGCCACACATTGCTTGACTTCCCAAACGCTCCCCACCAAGTCCGCTCCGCCCATCTGATGGTGGCACATGGAGCAGCCTCAGCTCCAGGGCTGGGGACATGCAAAGCCCTGGGTCTGTCCCCAGTCCCAGGGCAGGGCTGCTGCAGTGGGGTGCAGGCATGCAGGCCCCCGCTGCTCAGCCCTCTCCCTCCTCTGCCCCCAGCATGTGAAGGACATCATCCTGCAGTCCAACCCACTGCTGGAAGCATTCGGAAATGCCAAAACTGTCCGGAACAACAACTCTAGCCGCTTTGTAAGTTGCCAGGGTGGGTGCAGAGGGTCAGTGCCACAGCCAGGATCCGTCCCAGCAATGTTCCTAATGTGGTGGGAGGAGGGGAAGAGGAGCCAGGGCTGGGGGGAGTGAGGAGTCCTGCCAGCTGGGGCCACAGCTCTGAGCGGAATGTGTGCTGGGGCAGGGGAAGTACTTTGAGATCCAGTTCAGCCGGGGCGGCGAACCTGACGGGGGGAAGATCTCCAACTTTCTGCTGGAGAAGTCACGGGTGGTGAGCCAGAATGAGAGCGAGAGGAATTTCCACATCTACTATCAGGTATGGGGGGGACAGAGCCAGCTGGGCTGCTGCGGGGGCCAGGTAACCTCAGCTCCCATTTCTCTCCCAGCTCATCGAAGGGGCGTCCCAAGAGCAGCGGCAGAACCTGGGCATCATGAGCCCAGATTATTACTACTACCTGAACCAGTCGGACACATACCAGGTGGAGGGCACGGATGACCGCAGTGACTTCCATGAGACCATGGTGAGTGCCTGGGAAGGGGAGTCCCCAAAGCTGGCTGTGGCCAGGCAAGAGCTGACAGGCTCCCCACATCCGCAGAATGCCATGCAGGTTGTCGGCATCCGGGGTGAGGAGCAGCAGCTGGTACTGCAGATTGTGGCTGGGATCCTCCACCTGGGAAACATCAGCTTTCGGGAGGAAGGCAACTACGCTCAGGTGGAAAATGCTGACTGTGAGTAGCTGACCCATCCTGCTCCAGGGAGGGCAAGTGGGGATGCTCGCAGATACCCTTGGCAATGAATTGCAGACTCTTCATAGCACAAATCCCCTGGCAGAGGAAAGAGTCCGCATCAGCATCTTCCCCACATTAGACATGGGGAAACTGAGGCAGTGAGCAAATGGCACAATCAGAGCTTAATTAGCAAGGGGACAGATGCCAGGAGTCGCTTGCTGTGATTTAGCAGAGGGAGGACCACGTCCCACATCCTTGATTGCTGCACTGCTACTGTCCTTTGCACTTGGATGGGGCTGGGGGGTCCAGCAGTGCCTGTGGGCAGCATGCCAGGGACGTACAGGGAGCAGGCAGCCCTGACTGCCCCCCGACTCTGCCCAGCCCTGGCCTTCCCTGCCTACCTGCTGGGGATCGACCAGGACCGCCTCAACGAGAAGGTCACCAGTAGGAAAATGGACAGCAAGTGGGGCGGCCGCTCCGAGTCCATCACTGTCACCCTCAACGTGGAACAGGCAGCTTACACCCGGGATGCCCTGGCCAAGGGGCTCTACGCACGCATCTTCGACTTTCTCGTGGAGGTGTGTGGTCCTGGCAGGCTGGGCCAAGCATGGTTGCAGTGTGGAGGGGATGCTGACCATCCACTCCCACGTTCAGCCAGCCCCACTGCCCTACAGCCCCGATGAAGGTGGCTCATCCCGTCTCTCCCTGCAGTCTATCAACCGGGCTATGCAGAAGCCGTATGAGGAATACAGCATCGGGGTGCTGGACATCTATGGCTTCGAAATATTCCAGGTGTGTGTTGCTTTGCTGTAGGAGCCCAGCTGGGGAATGTCCTTTCCTGCTCCCACAGCAAGCAGAGCGGCTGGAGCAGGGGGCTGTTAGCAGACAATGGCCCCAAGAAGGCTCCCTGGAGCATCACCCAAAAGCTCTGCTGTTTGTGCCACACACCCCCCCAATGTGGTGAGAGGAGCAGCAGCCAGCTCAACCCCATCTTCTCTTTCATCTTTTGTCCTTTTGCAGAAAAATGGCTTTGAGCAATTCTGCATTAACTTTGTGAACGAGAAGCTGCAGCAAATCTTCATAGAGCTGACCCTGAAGGCAGAGCAGGTATGGGGGGGGCTGGGGGGGCTGCGGGGCTGCACCAGTGCCCTGATTCCTGCACGCTGCACCCCTGCCACCAGCCAGTCCCAGCACCATGGCTGGAGCAGTGGGGCTGCAGCATATCCCATGGGTCAGGGGTCCACCCAACTCTCCCTGTGCTTCCCCAGGAGGAATACGTGCAGGAGGGGATCAAGTGGACCCAGATCCAGTACTTCAACAACAAGGTGGTATGCGACCTGATAGAGAACAAGCTGGTGAGTGGGGTCCCCTCCTCTGGGGGAGGCTTTCTCAGGGAGCCGAAGCACCCAGAGAGGGGGTTGCCAGATGGGCTGGGTGCTGTCAAGGATGGGTAGCAGAAGCCGGTCCTGCCGGGGAGCATCCTTGGGAGAGAAGCAGCTCTGCATCCTTAATCTAAGCTGCAGTTCAGCATGAAGCAGCTTTGACCAGTGCGGGGCACTTGAGCACAGCCAGATGCAGGATTGGGCCCTGCCCTCAGCCTTTGGACAACCATAGCTTCACTCTCCCTCTCCCAGAACCCCCCCGGGATCATGAGTGTCCTGGATGACATCTGTGCCACCATGCACGCCACTGGTGAGGGGGCAGACCAGACCCTGCTGCAGAAGCTGCAGGTGGCCGTGGGCACCCACGAGCACTTCAACAGCTGGAGCTCAGGCTTCGTCATCCACCACTATGCAGGCAAGGTACAGCACCCCACGCCCCACATCCCACAGCCCACAGCCCTGGCCACAGCAGCACAGAGCTGAGCTCCCCTCCTGTCCCCAGGTCTCCTACGACGTGAACGGCTTCTGTGAGCGCAATCGGGATGTGCTCTTCACCGACTTGATTGAGCTCATGCAGAGCAGTGAATAGTGAGTCCTGACAGCGCTGCGGTCCTGGAAGCCACCCCAAAAGTGCTGGGGCAGAGGGCAGCATCCTCAACATCCATTTGCTGGTCCTGCCTCTGCCAGAGCCATGGCTCAGGGTGCTCAGCATCCTGCATCGCCTCGCAGGCACCGGCAGCATCCCCCCGTCGAGCGCAGCAGCACCCAGGGGCTGCAGGGCTGGGCGGAGGGGTGCTTATCCACCAGCACCAATCCTTCTCAGCCTGGGGGTAGTCGGGAGGGACAGGCTCAGCCACGGTGCAGGATTTCCAAGCAGCAGAAAGCAGAGCTGGAGCTGGTTTCAGTTCAGCACATGCTGAGCTTGGGGATCCTGGCAGCTCTCACCCAGGGACTGTCACCTGCCTTTCAGCGGTTTCATCCGGATGCTTTTCCCAGAAAAGCTTGATTCTGACAAAAAGGGACGACCGACCACTGCAGGCTCCAAAATCAAGGTACGTCCCGGAGGCTGCAGGACAGTAGCTGCCTCTGGGGCAGCAGCAGGGTGATGGGCTCCCCACCAGTGCCTTTAATGCTACAGAGGTCAATCCTTGCAACAGAAACAGGCCAATGACCTTGTGAACACGCTAATGAAGTGCACGCCACACTACATCCGCTGCATCAAGCCCAATGAGACCAAGAAACCCCGGGACTGGGAGGAAAGCAGGTAACAGAGGCCCTCATGATGTATCAGGGAGCCCACAGAGCCCCGGGGAACGGGACCCAGCTGTGCAGATGTGGCCAGGACTGGTCTTCCTCCAAAAACTGCACCACTGGGCTGCCTGCAGACCCAGGTGCTGAGGAGCGTGCAAGGACACACATGCACCCTACCTGCATCACCAAGAGGCTCCATCTGAGCCCAAAGAAGCTCTCACACATGCACAGCCACGGGCATCCCTGTGCAAAGCAGTGGCTGAAGGGCCCAAGCAGGTCCACCACTGACCTGCCATCCCATGCTGAGCGTGTTCCTCCCGGCTCCACAGGGTGAAGCACCAAGTCGAGTACCTAGGGCTGAAGGAGAACATCCGGGTGCGCCGGGCAGGTTTTGCCTACCGCCGCCTCTTCCACAAATTCCTGCAACGGTGAGCGACCACTGGGGTGGGGGATGGTGGGTTCCCGCAGCCTGGCCGTGACTCACATCCCCTCTCCCCACAGCTACGCCATCCTCACCCCTGAGACATGGCCATCCTGGCGTGGGGATGAGCGGCAAGGGGTGCAGCACTTACTGCGCTCTGTCAACATGGACCCAGACCAGTACCAGATGGGTCGGAGCAAGGTGTTTGTCAAGAACCCCGAATCGGTAGGTGATCTGGCTCTGTTCCTCACCCCATAACCCTGCATCCCCAGGGGACATTGCATGCAGCTGAGCATCACTTTGGGCAATGCTGTGGAGGGTTTGGGGTGCTGATGTGCAGGAGAAGCAATGCAGCTGGGGCTTGGTGGCCCCTGGCCGGCCATGCTCAGCACCCTGTGCCCCTCTCAGCTCTTCCTTCTCGAAGAGATGCGGGAGCGGAAATTCGATGGCTTCGCCCGGGTAATCCAGAAGGCCTGGCGCCGGCATGTTGCCATCCGGAAGTATGAGCAGATGCGAGAGGAGGGTAAGGCCAGGCAAGGACGGGGACACCAGCACCCCAGCACCCCTTTTAGGGTGCTCTTCGCTGGGGACAGCCCAGCTGCCAGAGCAGCAGGAAAGCAGCAGCCCAGCTCCTAATGGTGGCACTAACGAGGAAGGGGGGTGAAGAGGGACCAGACCATGAGATGCCCGGGGTCTTTTCCTACATCTTAAAGGAAGACATGGATTCCTTGCTCCTATTTCCAGCCCTGGGAGGGGCCGTAGGACAGAAGCCAGATCCTTGTGCTGTCTTGCTCTGCATTTCATTGCCTGCAAAGGGATGGAGAGGAGTAGCTGGGAGTCAGCATTTGCAGAGGGATGGGAAAGGCCAGTGGTCACCACCCAACCCCATCATGGGTGTTTTCCCACACTCCCAAGTGTGCAGTGAAAAATCAAGGAGGAAAACCCAGAAAGAAGCTGCCTCCCTCCCTCCCTCCCACAGGACAAGGTTTTTTGAAGGCAATCAATGGCTTTTGAAGCCAGCCAAGCTCAAGCAGCTTGGATTCCTCCTGTGGCATAAAACGAGCCCCACTTCTTGCTGTCACGATCCGTGTGACAGCTCCCACAACTCCTGCAGCCAGTTTGGGAGGGCAGGCACTGGCTGAGCAGGTGGGAAGGGGCCAAGGGCTGAGCTGCCAGCACAGAGCCCTGTCTGACCAGCATCACTTCGGGGTCCCTCACAGCCTCCAACATCCTCTACAACTTCAAAGAGAGGAGAAGGAACAGCATCAACAGGAATTTTGTGGGTGATTACCTGGGCATGGAGGAGCGGCCAGAGCTGCGCCAATTCCTAGCCAAGCGGGAGCGGATAGACTTCGCTGACTCAATCACTAAGTATGACCGAAGGTTCAAGGTATGTGGACCTGCCAGGGACTTGGGACAGGCCAAGCTGTGGCTCATGGTGGCTGCCCTTGGGTGGGGTATATGTGCAGGGCTTGTGCCCTCCTGCAAACACCCCCTCACCCCCTGCTTCTGCCTTTTCCCAGCCCATCAAGCGGGACTTCATCCTCACCCCCAAGTACTTCTACCTGATCGGGCGGGAGAAGGTGAAGAAAGGTCCTGAGAAGGGGCAGATCAAGGAGGTGCTCAAGAAGAAGGTGGAGCTCCAGGCGGTGAGCGGTGTCTCGCTGAGGTGTGTCCCTTAGCACAGGCTCTGCACAGGATGGGGTCCACACAGTCAGGCTTCAGTCAGCTCCACCAGCCTCTTCGTCCTCTGGTGCCACCAGCCAGGCCCCAGCCCCTCGTTCATGGAGGCAGCAGGGCATTGGGCTGTGGGGAGAAGGCTCCTTGCAGAGTGCTTTGCAGATGGGGCTTTGGAGGCCAGGGAGGTTTCCAGCTAAATAGCCCTCCAAATTTGCTTGGGGTGGGTCCAGGCCCAGCAGGGCTGCCAGCTCCCCCCCAGCGCTGGCTGGGCACCAGCCTTGCCCCTCTGCTGACATCTCCACACCGGGGTTGCTCCTCCAGCACCAGGCAGGATGATTTCTTCATCCTCCATGAGAACAATGCTGACAATTTCTTGGAGTCCATCTTCAAGACAGAGCTGATCAGCCTGCTGTGCAAACGCTACGAGGAGCTCACCGGCACAAAGCTGTGCCTCTCCTTCAAGGACACGTAAGGATGGAGGCCGGGAGAGGTGACAAAGCAGGACAGGGTCCTGTCACCATGTCCTCACAGCCTCTCTCTCTCCCCTAGACTACAGTTTCGGGTGAAGAAGGAGGGCTGGGGCGGTGGCGGCATCCGCAACGTCACCTTTGTCAGAGGACAGGGCGATGTGGCCACCCTCAAAGCTGGAGGCAAAACCCTTACGGTCAGCATTGGGGATGGGCTCCCCAGGAATGCCAGTGAGTGCCAGGGTGCCCGGGGGGCGGCAGGGTGGGGGTACAGGCATGCTGGGGCCTCAGGGCACAGCTGGAGGCCTGGGAACATCGGGGTGAGCCAGTGTGTGCCCCAGCCCTGCAGGGTTTCATTTCACCCAGAAGAGACGCTTCTGCTTGGGTGATGGGGAAGCACAGGGCGTTTCGGGGAAAAGGGCAGCTGGGTACAAACTGCGGGGGCAGCCCCCCCACCCCCAGCTGGATCTGAAGACCGTCACCTAACGGGGGGCTCATGTCCCCCCAGAGCCCACGAGGAAGGGAGCGCCGCAGAGCAGAGGTGGCAGCAGGTGCCCAGCACCCTCCCGAAGCGCCCCACCAGCACCCAGAGGTGAGGAGGGCAGTGCCAAGGGGGGTCTGCCAGGGAGGGGAGACCCCGGCCTGGATCCAGCCAGCGCTGCGCTCCTGGGGGGGTGCAGGCTGAGCATGGGCCCCCTGTAATGCACCATCCCGGGGTGGGATCTTCCAGGAGCCTGCAGGAATGGGGCACCCCAGTTCCCACGCAGCAACAGCCGGGCTCAGCGGAACACCTACACGACACCCCAGAAGCAGGCACGGGTGCCACCAGCCGCGGCACTTCCCCCCCGAAACGCCAGCCGCCAGACAAAGACACGGCCTCCGTCTGAGCAGAACATGGATTTCCTCAATGTGCCTGACCAAGGGGTGGCTGGGTAGGTGCTATACCGGTGCCAGCGTCCCCCTCCCTGCCCCATCTTCGCCTCCCACTGCTGCCAGCCCTGGGAGATGCTCTTTCACTTCTGAGCAGTTTGACTGCCCAACGGAGCAACAGCCTGACCAGGTCCGGGAAATCTAGCTTTGCTGGCAGGACAGCATCTCCCAGGCTCTTGCACACCCCAGTTCTCCCAGTCCCTGCACTGGGAAGACTCACCCATGCTGCATGCACAGAGCATCCCATTGGTGGGGGAAGAGTAGGATGGGAAGGAGGGTGCAGTGCATCCCGTGCCCTCCTGCCCTCCCTGGTGTTAATGTTGTTTCTCCTGGCCCCACAGCATGCAGCGCCGGCGAAGCCTGAGCCAGCGGCCGCCCCCAGCTAGGCGTCCCAAGCCGCAGCCCAAGGCAGCTGTGCCACGCTGCCAGGCGCTCTACCAGTACATTGGGCAGGACGTGGATGAGCTCAGCTTCAACGTGGGGGACATCATCGACATTCTGCTGGAAGGTACCACCAGACTCCTGCCCTACCCAGTTTCTCCCCACTGTGCCCTCTGGCAGCACCATGCCTGACCTGGCTCTTTTTTTCCCCCGCTTCCCAGATATTTCCGGCTGGTGGAAAGGCCGGCTGCACGGCAAGGAAGGACTTTTCCCTGGGAACTACGTGCAGAAGATCTGAGCTGGGCACAGTGGCTGGAGGCAAGGAGGGAATCACCATCCTCCCACCCCACCTCCACCGAGGCAGTGCCAAAGGGGCCAGTGGTAGCTCCGTGACGGCTCTCCACCGACGTTGGCATCTCATGAGCGCTGCCTCATGAGCCCCTCTGGCCTGTGCTGGCAGCCGGGCTGTGCCGGTGCCAAGCACTGAATCCTGCAGCTGCTTTAGATGTGGCCTCCCTGCAGCGAGGACTGGCTCTTTGCTGCTTGTTCATACCCTGGGAGTGGAACTGTTCTGGTGATTCTGGGGTATAAATAGGATTATTGTTAATAATTATCATAAATAATCAGACTCGGCAAATCTCAGTCTGACTCAGAAATTGAGCCTGGAGTTTGTATTTCACCCTGGTGCCAGCCCATGGCTCCCGCTGGCCCTGTGACAAGAGCCCTGCACTCACATGTCCCCATGTGGGGACATGGGCAGACACATGTTGGAGGCAGCCCCGTTCCCCCCAAGTTGAACCCTCCAGAAGATGTTGAATACAGAAACCAACTTCCGCAGGAACCTGGCTGAGGCGTCTCCACATCCCGGTGTGACTCTCGACCACTCAGCACGGCCGGCCGGGAGCTGCCGGGGCAGCAGCGAGGCAAAGCAGGGTAACAGGGTGCAGCAGGATCAGGGTGCCATCGCCGTTCCCTGATTTCTTATAGGAAAAGCTGTGAGGACCGCTTAGCCAAAGCCCACTGAGCTGTAGCAGCTTTTTCTGATGGTGGTCAGAGGGCTGCTGCAGCCCCCACAGTTTGCAGGGCAAGGGGGTTCTCATCTGTTGGTGGCCAGGGTCAAGGCATGGGGTGGAAACTGCCATCCTTGGCTGCACCGGCTCTGGGATTTGGGCCCCTGCCTCTCTGCTCCAACCCCCCAGGACAGAAGGACAGCTGGGGCTGGGGGGGTCTTGGGAGAGGGCCTGAGTCCGACCTGTGGTTGTTCCAGGAGGTTTGCAGCAGGGAGAGGGACAAGTGGTGCCGACATGTCGAGGTTCGTCCCTGCCTAC
>VYZV01008181.1:14054-50339 GCA_013401275.1 Pandion haliaetus | reverse complement strand
GCCTGCCCCCGGTCCCCGTCCCCCGCCCGTCCCAGGGTGGCTTTATCTCCCCTCCCGTGGGCTGCACTCCCTCGGGAGCTGAGCTTTATGTTTGTCTTAAAATACAAAACCCTGCTCTGATTTAACCGAATTGATTTTAAAGCTGCGTCTGGTATTTGATGTCTGGTAGATGCATTTAAACAGGTCTAGATCTTCTGTGTTTGGGCAGATTAACGTGAAGCTGGTAATTTACTGTGCAAGTGACAGCAACTGGAAGGCTGGACTGTAAATGCTGACATGGATTGAAATTCAGGTCTGGAGCTTTTCACGCAAGCTGGATCACAGATGCTCAGAATAACGTATTATCTGTCTATTATACAACACAATATTATCTGTTTGCATTTTGCACTGCTTTAACTACTTCGTTCCTAGCCCAGTGCCTCCTGAGAGTGAATCCTGTATAAACGGGTCGTTACTGATGTCTGCACCGCAAGGACCTTCTCACAATGCTGTACTTTCCTGTCCTCAAAACAAGGACAAGATTCCCCCAGATCTCCTGGTGGCTGTAGATCCTGCTGGGATCCTGCTGGGATCCTGCTGGGACATACCGGCATCTGGCTGCAGGAGAACGATGGGTACTTCAAATCAGCTGCAACAGCTTCTTCTGCGGGAGCCAGGAGCTGCACAAGCCCTGAACGAGAGCTCGTCCCTGCACGGCTGAGGTGTTCCACCAAGATGACTTGCTCCAGAGACCTCCAGAATGGTTTGGGGATATCCAGTGATCCCCCGTAGCTGCAAGATGTGATCAGGCCATTTCTCCGAAGATTTACGAGCCAATAAGGCATTGACTGGGAGACCAAAAAAAACAGTGCTCATGTGCACCCCCACAACCCCCCAAGGAGGAGGCAAATAAGGTTACCACAGTCCTCGGTAGCCTTTAGAGGAAATTCCCATGATTTTTATTTGTTTGTTTCACTGGTGGAAATTGGGGATCTAAAACTTGCAGGGCCTGATGTTCTGGCTCCCCGGGGACCTCCTCTCCCTCTGCTTCCCGGCCGGGCCGGGCCCCGCCGGCTCTCCCCGCTGCAGAGCTGCGCCGGTGCCGGCAGAGGGAAGTATCCCCCCGGCGATGCGGGCAGCGGTGTCCCGGCAGCCCGGCCAGAGCCCCTGGAGGCTGGAGCCCGGACCTGAAGGGTCCTGGGGGGAACCCGAGGAAGGGGGGGAGTGGGAGCAGGAGCAAACACCTCTGCAGAAGGAGAGCCTGAGCGTGGCTGGAGTCTCCGAGGTGCAAGCCAGGCAAAGTGGTCCTGATTTGGGGTAAAGCCAGTGCTGGTGTCGCGTGCCTGGGCTCTGCAAGCCTTGTCCATGGGACGTGTGATGGCCAGGCAGCTTTCCATATTTTGAGGCAAGACGGGGGTGCTCAAGGAGTTTGGATGCCACCAGCCTCCCTGCAGGCACTTGGCAGAAGTGCCCGAAACAGGAGTTGTTGTCTGGAGGCTCCCAAAAGGCAACAGGGAGAAGGAGGCACTTCCAGAAAGAGATGTGCCTGGGTTTGCCCTGAACACTATCTTTCCAAGAGTGTGCAGGATTAGTACCCAAGCAGAGAGATACAGGTGTGGGGCTGGCACTCCAGTTTACACACAGTATTTCCCTAGTGTAAGGTAAAGTCATGATTCTCATATTTGCAGTGTTTCTCCTTTATTAGTGATTCTCTTAACGGTGTGGCGGGGCTATCAGCCAGTCTCCCTTGAGCCTTCTGCACAGCAAGGCCTTGCAAGCTGTGTAGTTTGCACCTTAATATTTTATCAGCCAGCCAGTGACTGAAAAAGAAAATCGAACCATTCTCCTCAGAACGTCCCTGTCATGTCCTGTCCCTCATAACAGCCTGTACCTGATTTGAAACACCCAGGCGGCAGAGAGGTTCCTTCAGACTCTCTAAATATGGGGCTTATTATCCCAGTCCAGGGGCTCCTCAGCCTGGGATGGCTTGTTCTCTCTGCTCTGCAGTAATTAGTTTTGCCCTACAGTAATTAGCTGTGGCTACTGGCATCTTTGTACACCATAACCGTACAACAACACCCAGCTCCTATCTCAAAGGAGATCTGGAGGCACCTTGCAGATCACTATCTGAACTTTCTGATAGGGAAGCTGAGCTGTATAGCAGGGAAAGTATTTATCCACCAGCACCCTGTAGAGATACAGTGCCCTTTGGACCAGCTTCTCCCAGCAAATACACTCAGCATCATTTCCATCGCAATCAGTGTCTTGGAAACACAGGGTGGGAATAGGTCCAGCTATAGCCCCAGGGAAAAGAGAGAGAGGCAGTGGGGATGTACCTAGAGTGGGATTTGGGGCTGCCTTTGGCCAGGCAGGCACTGTCCCCATCTCATCCCGTATGAGGGGTTATCACCTCCAAGCTGCCCCAGCATGCTCCAGGCTGGTCGCAATACTTGGTAAAAAAAGAAGGGTGGTGGATAATTACTGTTTTTACCAGTTCCGCAATGTCTCCCAGCTCAGCTGGACTAAGCAATAACAACACCAGGAACTATCATCATGGCTATTACTGCTTTGCACTACCACAGGATTTTGGATCCCCTGTAAAAGAGCCAGCACCCAGAGAGACCACAGAGAAAACCTGTCGCAAAGAGCTTACAAAAGGCATGCAACACAGTCGGGAAATGGACTTCAGGCCCCAAGGTGCACATCTGATGTTAGGGTTAAGTAATGCTGTGTCTGCTGGGATGGACATGCCCAGGGACACACCACCCCCCCGCCATGAAACACCCCTCATCCCCCCCAAGAGCTGCACCACTTCAGTCCAGGAGGATGACACATGCAAGCAAATAGACACAAAGTCTGTGTGTAAGATTCTCTAATGCTACCACTCTTTGCTTCATATCGCAGAAATACATGGTTGAAACAAAAAACCCACCGCCTCCTTCAGAATATCACCAAGACGCATGTCATCTTTGTCCCTGCTTCGTTTTCTTGCCACCCGGATTATGCTTCAACTGCCTCAGGTCTCAGCCAGCTCATGACATTTCTGTGCAGTGTGAGCATCGATGGGTAAACCCTCTTTCCCTCCTCTGGCCCAGGCTTACACACCTTGCCACCCCCCCAGCTCCGATGCTGCAAAACTTCCTGCTTCCAGGTTTAAAAATTCTGCCCCTCCACCTGTTTGTCTTCTCTGGAGGATTTCTGTGAACAGGTAGGAAAAATCAGGATTTATCAGTTTGTTATGACACCGCTGCTCAGTCAGAGCTGCACTTGCCCCTGATTTGCAAAGTTTGTGCTAATATTCTGCTTACTTGCAGGAGTAACATCACAATAAGAGCATCCCCGGACAAACTGGAGTTCATCCTTGTCACCTCTGCCATGCCAGAGCATGAGGGTGGCTGCCGTGCTCCACTCACAGGCTGTGGTGAGATTTCAGGACATGCAAATAGTATTTGGGAAACTCCGCTCTTTGGGAAATAGTTCCAGAGGTGCCGTGGGGTGAGGCACACTGCAGGTGGGATGGCTCCATCTCCCAGTTCTCATGCCAGTTTCCCAGTCTCAACAGGGCTGCACTGGGGATATAGGCAAGGACCTAGCCTGGAGGCTGGGTTCCCAGAGCAGCCTTGTCATCTGTCACTGGCCGTTGTGCAACCCTCTCGCTCTCCCTGCAAAGGGTGTGGGCAGAAACCCTCACAGGTGGATGCTGCTTAGGGTGCAGCTGAGCTTGGGAAACAGCTCCGCACTGGCACCCTAAGCACAGGATTGTGCTGTGGGCTCCCTCCTTCACTCCACGCTGGGCAGCACACATTCCAGCCTCACACACCCCGGCTGCAGCCGCACGACAGCACAGCATTGGCCCCTTGCACACCCTGCATGCCTTTGGAGGAGGGATGGGGTGGCCAGATCAGGCTGGAGGCAGGCAGGGCCAATTTTATACCTCAGAGCTATTTCAGAGCCACACTCAGCCCTGATGCAAGCAGGAAGTCAAGTGAATTGCACCAACCTGGGGTTATTTTGGGCCCTTCAGATTTACCTCTGAGTTGCCTGCAGACTCTTAAACTCTCAGGACTAGTTGGTTTTATTATTTAGATATTTTTTTAGTCCCTCTGTGTTCCCAGGGAAAGCTGGAAATTAAAAAAGTGAACAACATAGTTAAGAAATGGGGATTTATTAAATTAATAAAGGAAACATCTATGCTGGTGAGGGCTGCTGTGGGAAGGGATGGATGTTCAATGGAAGGCACATTCCCAACCAGCTTCTCCCCAGAGTTTGGCTCGTCAGTTGCCCATGTTTGGTGACTGCCAGCAGTGTCCCTGGGGCAGCCACTGGGAGAAGGGCACACACTTGCCAACAGGTCAGCACTGGCACAACCTTTCAAATAGCATCAGGAGCTTCCTATGGAGCGTGCACAGAGAGAGCACTGTCTTCAGGGAGGCATCCAGCTCTGCGTTAAGGCCACCAAGAACGGGATCTGCAGAAGGGTGGCATGGTCTTGACATGAATGTGTGTTATGGGTTTGTGTGGCGCCCATAACAATGTGTTTTATTGTGCAGGGAGCTGCACTCAGACCACTGCCTGGGCATGAGCACACAGACAGAGGCTGTTAAATAGCTCGCAGGAGGACACAAGCATTGCTTGTTATCTGTTGGGGTTGAGTTTGAATCACAAGGGATGCTCTCTGCTATGAGAGGATCTCATCTGCTTTCGGAAACAAGAGGGAGGTTTGTGCCAGGTGGTGGTTGCAGAGGATGAAGAGGGTTTTCCTCATGGTCTCAGAGCTCAGGCACCAAACCAAGAATAAAGAGAGTGGGACACGGCCTCTGCACGCACTCCTGCTGGATCTGCTCTGTGGCTGCTGGGGGCATTTCTGTGCTTTGCTGTTTCAGGTGACAAACTCTTCCAAGAGGTTTTTTTAGCAGTGCTTCTAAGCATAACCGTGTCCTTGTTATAACAACCCCTCTTGTCTGCCCATGAGGCATTCACACCAAATTTCTGTTTTCAAAATAATGCACAAAGAGAGACTGTGTTAAATATTAGTCTCCCTTTATCTTTGAGGCAGATAGAGATTTTAAAGCATCTGGAATGGGATGTGCTTCTTTGAGTAGAAATGGAAAACTGGACAAGGCACAGGGATGCGCACTGGGAATGACCAGTGTGGGACAGGGAGATGCAGTAAAGGGGCCTGGGGGATGGGAACAGGGAACAACTACACGTGATTTCCCACTCCAGAAGTGACCCAGCTGGAGGGCACCCAGTGCAGCCATCAGACAGTAGATAGTCAAAAGGAGGTACTTTTTCATCCAGCACCTAATTAAACTGGACCTCATTGCCATAGGATATGACCTCAAAAAATAACCTTTAAAAGCTTTGAGATATGCAGGATTGGTCTGTTGTGACTGGTTAAACGTGATGGTCCAGGACCTCCAGCTAAGGAATTATTAAGTCACTGACCACCAGAAAATGGGGCAGGATTATTTCCTTCTTGCCTTCCTTCTTATACTCCTTCAAACAGTCAGGGTCAGAGGCAAACCTGTGGTCTGCCTTCTTAGGTGCTTACAGAGTTTTAACAAAGGCACTAATTCCCTAGGCTTTACCCCATCCTTCACCATGAATCAAGACGAAGCTTCTCCCTTCCTGAAACAGAGACAGCAGCTCCTGCTTTCTGCCCAGTGGGGAGCAGAGAGTAAAGAGGGGCTGGGGTGTCTCCCCCTTGAGTACTGAGAGACTGCCCTGGATGAAGAAGCTTCTGGTTCCCAGGGTCCATTGCAGGCTCTGTTATTAAGTCTCTCGCAAAACTTGCACAAACCATCGCTGTCTCCTGCCAAAGTTTTGCGCCACTGAGAAAGGATTGCAATGTTAGATAAACACATCTACCTGGGTGCAAAGCACTGCCAAGCTTCTGCCAGCTATGATGTAAAGCTGCAGGCTCAGCTGAAGTAAAAAGGAACTTTCTCTTCATCTCCTTCCATTTTCACATCCTTGAGTCAAGATTCCTGCAGGTAAGAAAAGGTGAAAAGTTGCTAGATGCAGGGGTTTGGTTTGGCAAGAGATACCTCCCTGCTCTGTGTCTGCTAAATTGAAACCTTTCTGGACTCAAGGCAGCCCTCACTGTGTCTGCGGCCCGCACCTAAGTGGGAGAGCCCTGGTTGTGCTGTTACAGCACTGCCAAGAATAAGGTGATTTTTCTCTCTCCTGATTTAGATAGCTCATCTTTTCATCTACAAGAAGAGAAGAATGAGAAAAGAGAAAAGTCTCTGCTTAGCCCCTGCACATCCAGCAGCTCCTGCTGAGTTACATAAGCCAAAGTCTCTGCAGTGTATACACAACCGCAGCGAGAAGCGCATGTGACAGATGACCACGCAGGGAGAACTTCCTTTAATTATTACTGTTATTGTTGTTACTATTAGCAATTAAGGCATTTGTTTTAAACCTGTCTGCATTTCAAAACAAGCACGGGGTGGTCAGATTGGCAAAGACTATTGGGTTAACTGGTATGGCATCCTGCCTGGAGTAATGATAATAGAGTGCCTGGGTGATTGCTCAATGATGATGGATTGGTGGGGAATTTCTCTTGGACCCTGAGACCAACTCTCTGAGGCCTGACAAGGCTTGTGCTCTGCTCCTCTGGAGGCTGACTTGCACAAGTACCAGGGCCATGATGTTGTAAAGAGCAGGTGTTTCAGACATTTGAGACTTTAAAGCCACACCCCGTGTGGGGTGCAATCTGTCTTTGCTGTTGCTACTGATGCTTTTTGGTTGCCTGGAGCCCCTGCCCTACCTGGTGAAGAAACACAGATATTTACAGCTCTGCAGATGTGAATAAGAATGGGTACATTGCTCCCGGTAGGCTATACAGCAGCAATGGAGATGAATGCTTTCATTTGGCTGTGTAAAGCACATGCAGCTTTAGCATGTCTCCTGCTGCTGTTATTATTTCTTCCAGACCGCAATTTGCTAAACAGCTTCCAAACCAAGCAGAGGACACGATTCCTGCCCTGTGGAGCCATGAATGACAGGGATTATCTAACTGTTCAGTGTTAGCAAGGCTCCCAGGTCACCTGCCTGTGTTTTTATACCTGGAAGCATGAAATTGCAGCCCTGGAGCAATGTACTAAAGTCATGTACCAAAAGCAAAGGAGCTGACAGTGAGACAGAGCCGGTTCAGGGCCTTCCTGGACACAGGCAGAGCAATGCAGCAGGGCACTGGTGAGCCAAAATGCCTGGGTTCCCTTCCCCACTCACCCACTACCTCGCTGTGTGAGAATGGAGCTAAGTCATTTCATCTCCCTCCACCCCAGGGCTCTGACTCACACTTACTGAGCAAACAGCAGCAGGGATGTGGGATGCCAGCACTCCCACCTCATCCTCCCTGCCCCAGCTGTTTGTTACTGCCCCTCTGCCGACAGTCACAGCCCCACACCAGCCAAAGCAATAAATAAAGACATGTGCCTCTGAGCCACAGCTTCTACCAATGGGCTTTTTAAAAAAAAAATCCTTCACCATCAGCAGTTCAGGTGGAAGCCTCCATTCAAGGTGCCATAGGACAAGACAGGTAGGAACAGCCTCAAGTTAAGCAACTGGATTCTCCCAGACTTGCCCACCGGAGTCCCCACTTCCCTGTTTTGGTGGCACCGGCAGCAGAACTGCCCCCTCACCACAGCTTGTGAGTACACAGTTATAAAACACTTGCAGTTGGGCCCTGAGGCTGCAGGCTTGACTCCTTTGAAAGCCCTTGCCCCTTCCACTGCCTGTCTCAGCTGTCTCAGTGCAATACCCTTGGACCCTGCTGCCTGCCAAAGGGATGTCAGAGAGGCAGAGGAGTTGGGATGAGGCTCTCCAGATTAAAGCATGCCCCGTATCACAAAACCTGGGACACCACCTCTGGGACGTGGGGTCTTGCAAGACAGTGTCAGTCCCAGGGAGCAGGAAGGGAACAGCTATGGGGACAGGATGAGGAACAAACCTCATCCATGAGGTTTCCTGGCAGATCCTGGTGCACAAGAGACACATCTGAGTGAGCAGAGAAGTCGTGTGTTAGAAGAAAGGTGGAGAGGAGGCAGCAAGTCTTAGCACAGAGGTGAGGACCTTGGGTGAAGCTTTGAGAGAAAGAAGTCTCAAATACAGGGAGGATTAGGGGAGTCTCTCTGTGTAACTCTCATGTGAGGCCCAGAAAGTCTCACCCCTGTGCTCCCTGGGCACCCACATCTCCCCAGCTCACTCCCTTGTCAGCATCCTCAGCATCCCAGGCCCTTCTGATGACAGGCAGGAGGATGTAACCATTAGGAGGAGCTGGGAAGGAGGACTCACCAGAAAATCAGCCTCTCTTTATGACCTGAAAGCTACTTATTGATGAATCAGGGAAGATGAAGATTTGTGACATCCTCCCCAGTTATTTATTAATTGTGTGGCACAGGATATATCAGTGATGCTTGGGTGCTTTTCTCATGCCAAGGATACCAGAGGTTTTGGGATGGGAAAACTAATTCTTTTCAAAGATGTTCATATAGGCCAGGCATCACGTCTCTGGGCAATGATCTGTCTTATTTTCAAATCCACCTCTGCCACCTTCCCTGGCTGACACTACCTCACCTGCCTCCCTTTGTGATGGGATGGGCAAGTCACCACTTGCTTCTCACTGAGATCCCCTGGGGAACTGGGTACCTTCTTTCATCATGTGATCTCAGTCTCCTATTCGCATGCTCCATTCAGGAATTATAAGTGAATAAGAAGCAAATTCACCCCAGACTTCCTCAACACAGACACCGCAGTGTGGCCATCTGGGGGCTGACAGCAACTCGCTGGGGATTGCCTCTGATCTGTGTCAAGCTGCATTGTCTGTCCTAGAAAGACACCCAGCCTTGACTTAGTTGCATGTAGCGGAGGCTCCACCATGTCGTAATATAAGCTGCTTCAGTGGTTAATTACCCTCTCATTTCAAAATGCATGTGGATTTGTGAGGCTTTTGTAAGCCCTGGCATCTTTAGGAGGTATTGCACAGCTCAGGTCTCCCAGGTATGCTCCTTTTCATAGAATTATCAAAATAAATGGCTAAGCTTCCCAAAGAGCCAAACCCCAGGGCAAATCTGAAGTGTGACAGCAGAGGCTGCTGTTTGATCCCTACTCTTCAGGGAGCACATGGACAGGGACAGGGACACCTTGAATCTTGGTCTGACCCTGCCCTGTGATGCTGAACGTGGTGTCTCCTCTGCTCCAACAGGAAGAGCTGACCAAATAATAGACTTTTATGTTTAAGAGAGCAACATACTTCTTCTTATTTCTTCTTAACATTTTTTTTTTTTTTTTTATGTGGAGGAAAAAATGTTGATTTTGGGGAAAAGTTTAGTTGCCGCTAATTTTCTTGCCATACTGAATGGGATTCAGGAGGAAAATGTTTGCAAAGCAGTCACCCAGAAGTGTTCTATTCAGCAAATTAACTAAATAACAAAATAAACTAGCTAGAGGAAGTGTGATTTATTTTTTATAATAAAATTATTTTGATAATTGTATTGGGTTTCTGTGGCAAGGTTTTGGTAGCAAGGGGGGCAGTTTACAGGGGTGGCTTCTGATGAGAAGCTGCTAGAAGCTTCCCTTTTGTCTGACAGAGCCAATACCAGCCGGCTCTAAGACAGACCCGCCGCCGGCCAAGGCCGAGCCAATCAGCGATAGTGGTAGCACCTCTGTGATAACATAATTAAGAAGGGAAAAATTTGGGGGGACTCAGTAACAACAGCCAGAAAGAAGAGTGAGAACATGTAAGAGAAACAACCCTGCAGACACCAAGGTCAGCGAAGAAGGAGGGGGAGGAGGTGCTCCGGGCGCCAGAGCAGAGATTCCCTTGCAGCCTGTGGTGAAGACCATGGCGAGGCAGGCTGTCCCCCTGCAGCCCATGGATGTCCACAGTGGAGCAGCTATCCACCTGCAGCCCATGGAGATCCATGGTGGAGCAGATATCCACCTGCAGCCCTGGGAGGACCCCATGCCGGAGCAGGTGGATGCCTGAAGGAGGCTGTCACCCCATGGGAAGCCCACGCTGGAGCAGGCTCCTGGCAGGACCTGTGGATCTGTGGAGAGAGGAGCCCATGGAGCAGGTTTTCTGGAAGGACTTGTGACCCCACGGGGGACCCACGCTGGAGCAGTTTGCTCCTGAAGGACTGCACACCGTGGAAGGGACCCATGCTGGAGCAGTTCATGAAGAACTGCAGCCCATGGGAAGAACCCATGTTGGAGAAGTTCATGGAAGACTGTCTCCAGTGGGAGGGACCCCACGCTGGAGCAGGGGAAGAGTGTGATGAGTCCTGCCCCTGAGGAGGATGAAGCGGCAGAAATATGTGATGAACTGATCATAACCCCCATTCCCCATCCCCCTGCGCCACTGCGGGGTGTAGTAGAGAATCTGGGAGTGAAGCTGTGCCCGGGAAGAAGGGAGGGGTGGAGGGAAGGTGTTTTGAGATTTGGTTTTATTTCTCATTACCCTACTCTGGTTGATTGGCAATAAATTAAGTTAATTTTCCCCAAGTCAAGTCTGTTTTGCCCGTGACAGTAATTGGTTAAATGATCTCTCCCTGTCCTTATCTCAACCCACGAGCCCTTTATTATATTTTCTCTCCCCTGTCCAGCTGAGGCAGGGGACTGATAGAATGGCTTTGGTGGGCACCTGGCACCCAGCCAGGGTCAACCCACCACAATAATAAAACAGTAGTTGGGGAAAAGTTGAAAAGTGGCTTGAAAACGAGGCAGCATCAACTTGCTGTGTGTTTTTTGGTGAAAACTGTTTTATTGGGTTTTAACCAGCTCTGTAAGGGAAACTGTGTGGATCAGTCCCTCCCCTGGGAAAAACAGGGTTAGGATAGGGGTGTGTGCGCGTGCGCAGGTAACCTGCCTAGGGGCACGTGGATGATTTCAGACTGCATTTCTACCTGCTCTTCCAACCTTTCCAGCTCATGCTTCTCTGCCCTCCCTCTCTGCCCCTGCCCATTTGGGTGCACAGATATAAACCCTCCAGCCACTATGTTTGCTTTGGGGGACTGGAAGGTTTGCCTCAAGGATGCGCATGGCTCTCGTCTCATCCCAATGCTTTCCCTAGAGAAGGAGCAAGGGTATTTTCTGGCGGCTGCTCCCAGTGAGCTCACATCGTGGGCACTCCTTCAGAGCTAGAGCGGCAGGGCAGGTTACTGCTCCAGCTTTGCTAGAAACCTTGGAGCTCCTGACGCTTCACCTCACCGCGTGGAAGCAGTGCTGGTCCGTCTCAAGGGAACACAGGTAAGCCAGGCTGGGATGAGAGGCAAGCAGCAAGCCAGCAGCCGCTGGGCACTCTGGTCCCTTCTTCGATTTTTCTGTTCCCCTTTTCTTCTTCCATCTTGTGACTCCTCCATCCCTTCACCATCTCTCGACTGATGCATGTACAGCTAGGAGATGGGATTTACCATCTTGGGTCTGATTCTTTTTTTACCCTTGCATCACTGTAAAAGCGTAATGCAGAGCACCAGGGATCAGCAGAGAGTCACTGTGGTGTGAATGAATGAGCACATGGAATCCCAAGATCACGAAGAGGCAGACCTCAAACCAATCTGCCTGCCATCTATTTTATTTTATTTCTGTAGCTGTGACCTCACCTGCTCTGGGGAACCAGCCAGCCTGGATTAAAGAGAGGGCATCGTGAACTTGCAATTGTAAAAGAATGGTGGAGGTTTATCCACAAGTCAGTTTATCTGGTTGGAGCAGGAGGTTACAGAAGAGCTTGTTTGTATTAGTGTTACTCCTGTGTTTTCTCCCTTTGAACTTCTTCTTGGGAAGAGAAGCAGAGGAAGCTGTGGCACCTTCGCACCACTGCACACCTACAGTATCTGTTGAACTCGGTGGTGCTGCCCAGCTGACACCACCGTAAACAAGGACTTGACTGTTTCTCCGCAAGAACATGATCAACTGATGAGTGGTTTTGAGATAAACTTCCCTCCCCTGCATTAGTCTCAAAGCTGAAAGCATTTTCAAAGAAAAGAAAGCTCTGTTTTCCACCAGTGCCTCGGGAGCTCACTGATGCTACTGACGCACTTGGTGTAACCCCAGTACCTGCTCATTCTGCAGAGCTAGAGAAGCACAGCCGGATGGGTTAGTTCAACACTGCATCCAGGGACTTAGCTGCTCAGCTCCAGGGAATTTCTGTGGCTCTTGTGTACAAATACCCAGCTGCTAGCGTTTGTATGGTGCTTCCAAACACCTCTAAGGTTGGAACCCATCTATCAGCTTCTAAAATAGCTCCAAAGTCCCAAGGATCTGAAACAAAATATGCCAGATAGGAAACTTGATCAGGACTTTTACTTTTTCAAAAGAATAAAAGAGGGCTGAGATGCTCACACTGAGGATAGGAGAGTCTTTAGCATGGGGAAGAAAAACAGGCAAAAGGTTAGATTTTTCTTTGAATCCCACTTGTAACTGCAGCTTCTGCCACTATGAGAGGCCAGGCTCTGGAACCTGGCAGTGGAGAGCCCACTCAAGGCATAGAGCTCTGTGAAAGACTGGGAAACCGGGATGGGGCTTGCATGGGAGTGCATTCAAAGTGAAATTTCTGGCACTGAAAAGCCACCTCCCAATGCCTTTGCCCCAGGAGTCCAGTAATACCCAGGGTCTGTGCTGGTGCTCCAGGGCTGAGCTTGCATAAGGTGAGCTCCAGCCCTCAGGAAGATGCTGAGAAACAGCTAAGAAGAACAGAGCCAATGAGCAATAAACCCTGTAGAGTTGTCCACTCCCAAAAGATAGCTCACAGCCTACAAAGTACAGGGAAGTCCTCTTGGCAGAAAGATCTGAGTCATGAAGAAAGTGAAGAGAAGGGAGAAGACAGTGTGACAAGGACAAGGATGAAATGGGGAAGCATCATGTGGCAGCGACGACCCCTGATGAGAGATGTTAATGCTGTGGATGGGGCAGTGGTAAGAGTTCAAGAACATTTCCTAGTGTGATTTGTCACTCCTGCATTGTGGGGATAGACAAGGAAATATTCTGCTATGTGATGTGTGCTGGGAAGAGGATGAGTCTTTCGTAGCAGGGAAAGGATGCTATGCTTGAGCAGACTGGTGCAATGCGAGTNTGTGTGTGTGTGTGTGTGTGTGTGTGAGGCAGGCAGGTAGAGTGTGCTTCTCCGCTTTCCCTTTGGGTGTGCAGCACACTACTTCCCCATGTGCAAAACTAACCCACTCCTCTCCCTTTTGCAAAGGTGGCCCAATGATGCCAAGCATATTTTCCTACCAGAGCGCCGAAGTCGACTGGTGTGAAGGCAACTTTGAGCGCTCAACGGTCATTGCAGAGTACTACAACACTGTGAGTGCGGGCACATCTGAAGGGCAGGCTGGGGCGCGAAGGCAGATGGCTCCAGGCACCCAGGAGCTGCTTTTGGGAGATGAGAAGGGACAACCTTGCTTTCTCTCCTCCTGCTCACTCCTTTGAACTTCCTGGTGTTGGAGGGTGCTGGTATGGGGAATACTTTCTGAGCTTCAGGTAAATCATGGGACTTTTATTGCTTACAACAGCCAGTTGCTCACAAAACGAGCTGGTGTTAGGGGTACTTCTGGCACGTGTGGGGCTGAGTTTCCAGTGAGAAAACTCTGGCAGTGCTCCTTAGCCCAGATTTGTGAGATCCTGTTATACCAGTCCTGCAGCTCTCCTGCCAACTGGGGTAAGTCCCACACAGGGCTCATATATTCCAGCTAAATGTACAGGAGTGGCAAAATGAGACAGCACTTGCATGAACCGTGTCGGGCAGGTTGGGAATCCGGAACTCAAGACAGAGGAAAGCTGATGCATGAGCCAGTTTCACCTCCTATGATCCTTTATAATTCAGGCTCCATCCAGCGCCAGTCCCTTGATGCAGACTCCTGGCTTAAGCGTGGCTAGAAACATCCATATCTGCCTGCAGAGGACTCAGTAGATAACTGGTCTCTGCAAGCATGTCCTTCTACCCCAGTACAATTACAGGCTAGCAGGGGTGTGAGGCACGTGGATTTACAACCTTCCAAAGGCCTTGTTTACAACTTTTAGCAATTACTGTCTAACACTGGAAGTTCTTGTTCTCATGGAAAAGTCTCTTCCTCTTTTTTCAAAGCATTTCCTGCTTTTAATAAATTGCCTATAATAACGATAATTCCCTCACCCGAGTCCCACAGCTCCCCAGCTCTAATTGCCCAGCCAGGGTCTCAGAGGAGCGATGCTCAGGCTGTATATAGTCACTTCTCTTTGAGACAGTTAACAAATAAAGGTCTGCCAGTCCAGACCAAATCCTGCTTCCCTCTGGCATCCAACTGAATGTGTTATGCTGTTGCCTGTTTACTGGCACTGCATCCCTGTCAGATAGGCTCAGAGCTGCAGAGCAAGGCATAACTAGCAAGGAGGTACAGAAATCACTTATACTCACATCAGCATTTCAAATGCAGCTGGAGATGCCAAAGGACTCTGTGTTTTGGAGTGTTACGGGCAACACTGGAGAGGGCCTGATTTTCACAAACAGCAGGAAGTCTGAAAGTTATGGTTTTAATCAGAATTCATTCTGGGAGATAAATTTGCCTCACCTCCTAGTCTAGTACATAGGCAGCATTTTTCAAATGTGTCTTTGGTGCTGAGACCCCATTTTCACAAGGATCCTGATTTACACCCAGACTGCCAAAGTGGCTCAGGATCCTTAACACAACAAGAAGTATCTCAGGAGCTCTCCAAAAGCACTTATTCTAACTTCTCTGCAGCACACTGCTAGACACCAGTTGTTGTGGCCAGATGCATAACTATCTTTTTTAGAACCCAAAGCCCTCTAATTCCCATAAAACATTAACTCTTAGCTGCCTAGGTCATTTTGTGGCACAGGTTTCTAAATTATGTAGCTAGTCCTGAAAATCTTACCCAGGTGCCTAGTTCTAGACTGAGGTCCCTGCTAGCCACAACCATCTCTCATGTTTCCAGACTACACCACCTTCAAGATACTGGGCTTCTTGGGATGACTTTTCACTGGGTAGGACTCAGACACAGCTTTCTTCCAGGAGAGGAAAACTCCAACGCATGTTTCCGCACAGTTGCAAACTAGTGCAATACCAAGGAACAAAGAGAGAGAGAGAGAGAGATGGGCAGAGCAAACCCTGCAGGACTTTTTTCCAGTGATTAAACTAGCCCTTGGTCCTCTCTAATGTGAACACAGGGCACCTCTTTCCCAGCAGAGGAAGAGCTTTTTTTGGTCCCTGCACTGATCTCCTTCTTGCCAGTCTCCCTTTTACCAGACCACAGAGCTCAGCAGAGTGCCTGTGGACGGTACCACTTCCGCCATTTCTGTCTTAAGATGTGATTCCTGTTTAGAGAAAGCAGCAGAGATCTAAACCTGCCTTGGCTGGCATGTGATGTCCTGTCCAAACAAGGGGAGACAAAAGAGCAAACCCTCCTAAAAATTGCTGCTGTCTGAGCATCTGACAACAGCCCAAAAGGCTGCACCATGCTCAGGGTCAGACCTTGTAACCAAAAGCAGGCAGGAGCACCACTTACATGGGCATCACCCCCTCATCAGTCTGCACACACTGGCTGGCACTCTCACCCTTTGCAGCAGCACCAGGGGAGCCCTCTTCATACTCTGGGCTCTCTCACAGGATCAGGCTCCTTGTGATGTGCCCTAAAGAAGGGACTATAGAAATCGGACCAGACTGAGATCCTTAGTTATCCCTGCTGCCTGGCAGCATGTTGCAGATCCAGCTGGGGCTCAGGGCACTATCTCAGATGTGATCCTAACAGCCTGGATCTCCTTCTCTTCTCTCCTCCATTCATTTGTTGCCCATATTGAGATCACTTCCTCCCTGCGGCAAGCTTTATGGGCCTTATCTCACTGGCCTGCCCTGAGATAATTGTATCAATATTGACTTCAGCGTCAGTTTGCCAGAGTTTTAGACTAGCTGGGAATCTAGCCAGCTCCCACCCAAGACTCCTGCACCACTAAATCAGCAGGGCTTCCTAATGGAGCATCCGCTTCAACATCTTCTTCCCAAGACTGCCTGGGGCTTAAGCAGGGTAGTTTTGTGCCAGCAGCAGCAATGTGCTGCTGAGAATTCCTCTGTGCCAGCCACATTCTTACTCAATTCTGCTTGGATTGGATGCTTTTTATTAGAAATAAGCACCAAGGGTATGAGCAAAGAATGTAAACAGTATCTTTAAGTACCTGATAATACCTGGTGGCTCATGATTGGATGCAATTCAGCAACAAAGTGGTAACTATTTATGGTGACTCAGTGACCTAGAAATTTATTGTCTTCTGGCTGTTCGTAGGAGAACTGTATTGTGCTACATGAGGGTCATCAATAAGGGACTTGTCTTTCTACCCTCATTTCTTTCCTGAAATGACTGATCCAGGATGCCTGTTAATGACACCCAAATCCTCAGCAATCTCTCTGGCAAAGCAGCAGGAGTTCTGACACTGCTGTATATCCAGAGCTCCCGGATGCTTCATCGATTGGTGCAGATAAGCTCAACTGCAGGTGCAAATTACCTAGATATGCCCAGAGAAGCACTTACTTTCAGAGTGTGTCAGAGCCATGGCGTGTGCCCCAGCCCTCCGCATGGGTTCAGTAACCCCGCAGCCTCACAGACTCATCACTCTCCTGTCTGCCCAGAAAGTCTCGTGCAGAAGTACAGCAGCTCCTTGCCTGGCACTCTGCAAACACTAGACAAACAGCTGTTTCCTGACCCAAAGCACTGGCGTGACATTGTGATGTCAGGACACACAGCCTCATCTTCTGCTACACAGGTCTGGCTATTAGGAACTTGCTATACAGGTCTGGAGAGCCTCTGAGGTATTCACTTCTGTCTTTGGCCCTGTGGGCTCTTCCGTCAGCTAAACCTGGTTCACTGGCCTTTCAGTGAATGAATGCACTCCAATGAGTCTTGCAGAAATCTCCTTCACTGCAGAAAATGCCTGTCTCGAGTAAGGACCAGCACATGCCTTGGCCGCTGTTGCACTGTTGCTGTGCTCACAGAGCCAGGTAGAGCTCTGCAAACCAGCATCTGCTGTCCCAATCTGTACTGGGGACTTGTTCTCACCCTGTCATGGATGGACATGCAAACAGATTCTCTGCAGGTCTCTCCCTCCATCTTAGGCTGCAAAGTTCTGAGTTGCAGAGGCCCTGGGGCCTTTCCCGTGATCCTGCTAATGCACCAGTATTAGAGCCATGTCACTGATCCCAGTCTTGCTTTTCTCCTAGTCAAAGAAGCAAATGCCAATACAGGCAGGCTTGGCGTAGGCACCTGGAGCAATAATTTACACTAGTTAGGAAGTGGGACATTGCTGTGAGCTCACACAGTGGAAAACCACAGGGCTGAGTCACTCTCACAGGTCAAATGACACCTCGGCTCCATCCCTACTCTCTTATCTCCGTAGCATCCTGGGCAGAGGGAGCTGCTGCCTCCTGGCCAGTACAACCCAGATAGGTATATGTAGAAGCTGTGCTGGGGGGACTGACCACGAGCAGAGACTCTGGTGGCAGTACTGGGAGCAAAACGCTCCTAAGCACATTTGAGATGGAGCTTGCCACATCCTAGAGGGAAGATATAAGACAGCACTTACAAATCAGGGCTTGGATCCGATGTGTGATGAAGACCCTGTGTCCTCCACAGATGCAGCTTTGTAGCAGCTCTCCCCTAAGCTCTGAGTTTGGCTGCTTTGCAAGGAATCACTCCATCTTTTTGACCCCATTGCACGGTTCTCCTGATTATCCCTCCCCTCTGATATCTGATCTTGCACTTCTCATACTGAATTAATGATGCGATAATGTTGCTATCATGTAATTAATAGCACTGTTGCAATGCCCACTGCAGCAGGGATTCAGACCTATTTATATGCAATCTCAAACTCCTGCATTTCCTCACTTTGACATGCATGCTGGCAGTTGCATAATGCTGCCTTTTCTGCAAGCATTTTCTCTCTTCTTGCTATCCCTGCATGTCTTCCAAAAGTGTCTTTAACCATTTAATAGGAAAAGAACTGTTTGCAACACAGTTGTTACTTTAACACACAGTTTGGTTTCTCAATCATTTCTGAACAGTTTGACCTCAAGTGTGCAAGTGGGACCAGCACTTCTCTTTTCATAGCTGGAACGGGAACAGGCCTGGATTTGGCTCTAAGTACCTATAGAAAACCAATACACTTGGCCTGAGGATTGCTGTTAATGGGAGCATCAGCTTGTTTCATGAAAGCCTTAGTGAAACTCAAGATTAATCTCCAGGTGTTAAAGGGAATAGAGACCTTACATTAAGCGTGAATTGTGTTTCCCTCTGGAATATGAGAGGGTGTGTTTCACATATATGACAACATCTCTGTGATTTGCAGCCCTGTTACAGTAAGCTTAGATCCCATGGGACATCACAAGCCAAGTGTAGATTTTGCAGTTTACCTGGTGCATGTAAGTGCTGCTGAGGGGTAAGACTCCAGCTGTGGAGGTCAGATTCCAGGCTTGGGCTCTGGGTCAGCATCTAGCTGGAAGATGAAAGGAAAAGGATTGCCAGGGTGAGATAAAAGTCACCCTGGTGGCTTGCCAAATGGCATTTTTAGCAGATCGCTCTGCCCTGCTCTTCCAAAGGCCCAAAGAGCTGTCTGGCAGGTAAAACATGGCACCACAGTCCCAACCTTTCATGAGTAAGAAAGATTTTCCCTGGGGAGGCTGTGCTTCCCTGTGATATCCCTTTACTGAGTTTGCAAAATCAGGTGAAAAAGCCAGGATAAGAATCCATAGAGAGTAAGGATTATTTCAAACTTCATTCCCCTGTAGCTGCAGGGTGGAGCGGGCCTGATACAGCAGACAGGTCCAGGCTTTGGGCACTTGCTGCTCCTCCCCAGCTCCCACATTTTGCCCATCAGCATCTGCTGTTCTGCAATGCACTGGCACCTTCACCCAGCCCAGGCAGCAGCAACAGGCTGAGCCCCAGTACCATCCACTCCTCCCCAGAAAAATCAAAGTCTGTCAATTTTGTGGAGTTGGAAATCGGGGCAGAATAAATTCATTGCGTTCACTTGCTACTTATGTTTAAAGGAGGTTTATGACCTCATATAATTACTAGTGTCCAGAATACCTCCTTGCTCCACGCCAGGTGGCTTCACATATGACACTATAGGATATCACCTCAATCCTGCCTGTTCCTACATACCAATGTCCTGCTGCTCTCCACTGCACCCACTCCCAGTTAACAATGCTTTTCCTGACAGTGGCTTGCCGTGATGGCTTAGCTCCTCACAGCCACCCAGCCCCTCACAGGGGGCTAGCTGCTGGCTGAAAGGTGCAGAAGTCATCCAGAGAGTTTCTGGCAGATCTGGGCTGATGGGAGAGGGAGACGGCTGCAAAGAGAAGAGCTTTGGCAGCTTTCTTGAAGACACTGGGCAACTGAAGCTAAACCATCACCCAAAAGGGTCACACCAGCTTACCCTGGGCTTGCTGGCCCCAGAGGTGTCTGCAGGGAGAGCACAGATATCTGCAGCCATTGCTGTCACAGCAATAGCCGTCCTTCCAGTTCCAGCCTTGCTTCTCGAGAAACTCCTCTGCCCTCTCCCTGTGCCAAGAGTAATACCTGCTTCTGTGCGATGCTTTCCACTAGAGATCAGTATCCTCTTCACACATGGAGATACCGAGGCACATGGTGGGATGGGACTTGCCCAAGATCATGCAATAACCTGAATGTGCCTCTTGTTTTTCAGATCAGCAATGTAAGTTTCTTTGTCCTTTCTCCTGCCTTGCTCTACCTGAACCGGCAGTACCGTCAGCATCGCGCCTTGCCCTTGTATGCCGTCTCTGGCCTGCTTTTCTGCGTAGGTGGGTGCCAAGGTTGTGAGAAGACCAGACAGATCACCAGAGTATCTGACTGTTCATTCATGATACCTTTGGAAGCTGGTTCTTAGTGGCCAAAGCACAGGGGCAAGCTGGGGTGGGAAACCGAACAGCCGTGTCTGTCTGAAGCCCTGTAGCTCATGGTTCCTGCTGGCTGTGGATGCACAGCTTCCAGCCCTGTAAATCCCCGTGGTGCTGTGTGGACTGATTCACTCAGGCCTCCATTAACACCAAGGTCCATGCCCTGCTCTTCAGGAATACTGTGTCTTTAGCAATGGCCAAGAACTTCCCAGGCCAGACGGGCTTGTGCAAGGATGCAACTTTGCTGACACAAACTGTCCTTGCTCCTTGCAGGTATCTTCTCCATGTACTTTCACATGACCCTGAGCTACGTAGGACAACTCTTGGATGAGCTCTCCATCCTCTGGACACTGGCTGTGGCATATTCCTTTTGGTACCCAAGGGTTTACTTCCCCAGCTGCATCAAGAGCAGGTATGACTCAGGCGGCCATAGGGTTGCAGGCTCTGAGGGGAGGGATGGGACATTGACATTGATATATGTGACCCACAGATACCCCACAGCCCCCAGCCAGCTCCCCTGCAAGGGGTCAGCATTGAGGTTACTGCAGTTTGCTTTGGGACCAGACCCTCCATCACTCAGTGGTGGATGTGCTGAGAGAGGAAGAGTAAGAAACCCTCACACGGGGAAGAGCTGTGCTGGATTCCTTGTCTTTGCGAAGCTGCAGAGGAAACTTTGCATAGAGAATTTCAAAATTACTTAGGAAATTAAATGTTCCTGAGCACTGACATTCAATTACCCATGCTGTCAAACTGTTATAGCATCCCCTGCCATCCACAGAGAGCTTTCCCACAGAGATACTGATGGGGTTTCCCATAGGACAAGCTGGTCTAAGTTAACACCCCACATTTCAAAGGTTGTTTGCAGGAGGGCTGGCTGGGCTGTAGGAGCTCAGCAGAAAGGATGGGGATACTGGGTGAGCAGAAACAGGAACCCAGCAGGGCTTTGCTCAAAGGATGGTCCTATCCTGGCAGGCTTGCTGGAGCCCTCTAGCCAGCCCAGTTAGAAGCCTTGCAAAGGCCTGCTCCAAGTCTGCTCTTCCCATGCCAAAGAGGAGGTCACCAGGAGTTCACTGTGCAGACATGGCTGGGGGAGAGGGGAAGGGACTTGGGAAGGGATTTGCATGTGAAAGGCCCCTCTGAGGCCTATTGTTGTTCAGTCAGCCCAAATCTGCATGTTTGCACGGCTAAAGCCCCTGCCCACCACTGCTGGGACTCCTGCTTTGCAGCCCTTCCCTGTGCAAAGCTCCCGATGTCTTTGCCTCTCGATGCTCCCCTCTCCGGCATCACCATGAAAGTGCACAAGTTACCTTCTGGGCTGTGTTCCCCACTCTGTCATGGACTAACTGGGGGGCTTTGGGCAAAGCACAGATATAAAGAGATACCTCAGCCTTCCTTCCAGGACTACTGCAGAGGCTGAGGTCAGCTATGTGCAAACAGATCGGAGGTGCTGGAGAAGGGTTTCCTCTCTCAGGCAATGAGCAGGACCTCTCCCATCCTTACCCTTCCATACTGTGAACCCTGGGGCCACTGACACTCACTCCCAACTCCCTTTAGGAAGCATTTCTTCTGGTTGAGTGGTGTCACCACTGTGATCAGTACCTTGATGTCCTTCATCAAACCAGCCTTCAATGCCTATGTGCTCAACTGCATCGCCTTCCACCTGTTGTACCTGACATGGCGTGAGCTGAAAAAGTAAGGAGGGGACTTAGAGGGGTTATCTGCATATCCATTGCATGCTCTTGGCAGGCTCATATGTGGCAGTGACTCTGTGCATAACAGTGAATCAAGCTCAAGTCTTCATCAGCCACATGTTGGACTATCAGCTCTGCAAAGAATTGGGGCAGGCTGGGAGGGACCAGGAAGAGGCACAGGAAGGACTGTGGGCAGTGGGATACAGGAAGGCCATCTGGCCCAGGTGCCATGCAGAATGGGGACTGTCCATGGGACAAGTGTATCTTCTCCTCCCAAGCTGCCAACTCTGCAGCTCTTTTCCCTTTGCGGCGGATTTGGGAACCGGTGTGGGGTTGGGAAAACCCACCAGGATTTGGGGAGAAAGTTAAGAGTGCCTTGGCATCTTCTAGCATCATCCTCACCTACAGAAAGTCACAAAGCCTCTCTACAGAGCCACACTTCTCCAATTTTTGTGGTCTGATGAAGACTCTCCAGAAGAAACTCGCTGGATTTTGCCTTGTTGCATTAGCATTTGCAGACAGGAAACCAGCCCTCTTTAAAACTCACTTTCATTCCAACATGATACTCCTCTTCCTCTCTCTCACCGTGTCTTCCAGGTGCAATGACACAAGGGTTCACCGGGTGGCTGCAGCCATGGTCGTGTGGTGGGTACTGGCCATCAGCAGCTGGATAAGCGACAGGTGGCTCTGTGGGCTCTGGCAGGCGATCAATTTCCCCTACTTCCACAGCTTCTGGTAAGGGCTCCAGCACAGAGGCAGGAACTCCAGCCCAAACATTTCAGGGGCTGAAGGGCCACAGCTGAGGAGAAATGGCAGCAGAGATGTGATACTCGACAAGGGAGCAGCCACATCTCTGCTCAACCCTCTCCCCCTTTCCTCTGTTGTTATTGATGCTGCTCTTCACCCTGGCCCCACCCCAAGGATTTGGTCCTAATCACTGCTTAATATCCCTTACCTCCTCCGCACCAGCCAAATGGTGTTTTGCAAGTGAAATTGTTCTAAAAGTCCCTCCAGGTAAGCAGCTTGCTTTCAAAGGGCTGCATCTGCTCCCAGGAAGCTGCATGAAGTGCAATGTTCTTTGAGTTATTTTACTAGCCAAACTGAAAGACAGTGATTTGCTTGGGCAAGATATTTCAGTGCCTGCCCAAGTGTGGCTGTAAGTGCTGCACACAGCGTGCATTCTCAGATTAATCCTCACAAATCACTGGCATGACTGGAACAGACAGTGGACACTACCAGGCAAGGTGGAATGGGTAGTTTGGTTTGGGGCTTAAGTTGCCTATATCACCCCATTCCCTCTGCAGAAGGAATTGCCCCTGCACCAGTTCACAGAGCCCTTCTAGGATTTCCCCATAGGCACAAACCCTGCAGGACCCACACTCCCTGCAGCCCTCATGCATCGTGGGACTGGGACATTTGCCTGCCATTACTGTACCCCCTTGGCTCTAGCCCCACGGTGACAATGCCAGCCACACACTGCTACAAGGTGCAGAAGAAGCAGATGGAGTTACCCCTGTCCCAACACATCTTTTTTATTTCCTTGCCAGGCACGTGCTGATAGCCATGTCCCTCCTATACTGCTGCCCACTGGTCATCTACTTTGATGTCAGCTATGAGATGCCATCATTCAAGCCAAAGCTAGGATATTGGCCCAGCGACTCTTGGCCTGTCGTGGTGCCTTACATTGCCCTGGAGGAACCCCACAAGCAGTGCTAGAGCCAGTTGCCCTCGGGCATCCCTCAGGCACGGGGTGCATGATGCATACGTATGTGTCTGCATGGGAAACGCCTCGGCTGTGCGTCTGTTCCTCGGACAAGGGCAATGGGGCTAGTGGATGGGGCAGGGAGCAGCTGAGGCCTCATGATGCCAGGCATGAAGCAGGGTGGGAGCCGCAGGTGCCCTGGAAGACTCTGCCCAGACTGGCATCCAGGGAACCGAAGATCTCCTCCTCCAGCAGATCCCCACTGAGAAGGGGAGGGAGACGGTGCTTCTTCTGTGTCTTCTGCATTAGTCAAGCAGCGTCACTCCTTGCTGACAAGGGCACAGCAGAGAACACAGAAGCCAAACTGGTGGCAGCTGGGTTTGTTGGGGCTGCTCTAATTATTATTATTAATTTTATTTATTGATGTATGTGGTCTTGCTCAGGAGGGCTGTGCATTAAAGCTATGGACACTGACTTGCACTGCCCTTTTCTTTTCCCTGACTGCACCACATCCCTTGTTTTCTGCGAGTCACTTGCACTGACAGGGTGACCAAAGCTCTCTCTGACCTAGGGACAGCGGTTTATAAAGAGAAATCCTCCTGGGTGACAGCCCAAAAGAGGCTCTGCTGGCCCAGGTCCTTGGATGCTCTACCCCAGGCTCTACCCCTTCTTCAACCCCCAGTAGCCCTTGTTCCTCCCCAGCTCAGACAGTCTCCAATGGCCATGTGTAACTTGGAGACTCCTCTGCTTACTGAAAGGGCTGGTTGGTGGCAGAGAGTAAGGTAAAGAGCCAGTACATTAGATAAACATATCAGTACCTTTGCAAGAACAAAGAGAAGATGTAAAGCCTCAGAGAAAGACCACTACTGTGCCATAGGTACAAAGCGATGCTTTCCAGGTTCTCCCCACAGTGTAACAGCAAAGAAGTTGCTCTGGCAGCCACAGGACACACTCTCGCTCTCCGAGCCTTGCTGCATTACAGTGACAAGTTAAATTATGTTGTGATCTGGGTCCTTGCACAACCAGCAGGGACTGTCTCTGGATACTACCAAGAGGCTGGCAGAGTGGCTGAGGTTGGGTCCCTGCAATGCAGCCAGAACAAGGTAATGCCACTCCAGGGACCACAGGCTTTTTGGGTCCCTGTGAGTAAAGCAAAAGCAGAAGTATTCTGGGCTTAACCTCTGAGGTAGAAGGTGCTGTGCAGCATGCCATGCAGCACCTGTGCCATGGTCCTCCCATGGCCACTGCTGCCTCGTGTGTCCTTCTGCAATGGTCCCCAGAGCCACTAGATGGCAAATTTGGCTCGTGAACCCCAAGCAGTATTTCATCTTGGGAAAGGGATACCTTGCGCAAGGACTGAACTCCCAGGCCTGGCCCCCCCTGCCCTCTCCATCCACCAGCACCGGGGTCAGACATCTCTCTGCCAGCACAGCCACCAATGAGACACCTGCACAAGGTGCAGGACAAGGGGACACAGAGCTCCAGCCTTTGTGTGCCCCTGCCTCCCTGTGCCACTGCCCATCTCCTCCACTGTTTGCCTCTTTGTCTCTCCTGCATGCCACCACTCTTGCCTCTCCCCTCATCACCCCATCTCCCTTTCGTTGACCCTCCCTGTTTCACTCCCTCTTGCTCTCCCCCTGCCTTACCCCTTCCTCAGCCCATCACATTCTTCTACAGCCTATTAATAACTTCTGGGCAATTGCACCGGGTCCCCGCTGGGCTCGGCCCCTCCGTTGGCGCTGCCCTGCACAGCCACTGAGCGCGCCGGCAGCAAGTTCAAAAGTGCACCAGGGCTTTCACAGCCCCTCTCCCCGTCAGGGGGTGGAGGAGGCCGCTCGCAAAGAAAGGCCGCGTTGCCAGGGAGCCTGGCACAGGAAAAGGGGGTCACCTTCACCTCCAACAGGACCACTGGAGATGGACAGGCGCCAGCAGGCCAGAGATGCTTGAGAGAGCCACGAAGGGATGGATGGAGGCTGGGATGTGGGCGAGGAGGGCTAATTGGCTGTCTCCGGCCATGGAGCCGGTGTGATGCTCCGGCAGAGAAACCCAGCGGCAAAAATCCCCCATGCAGTATGGTAATAAGGGAGGTGTCCCAGCCGCCGCTGCCTTGAGAACAATGTTGCTGCAGTTGAGTGACTGTAACAGGCCCTGATGACAGCCAGGGCCGCGTTAAAAATGCCTATTCAAGCAGATCAAGACATTGAGAGGCCTCGTGGGGATCTGAAACCCTCAGGGATTTCTGGATGAAGCCAGAAGCTCAATCCCCAGCCCTGGGAACCTGGGGGAAAAAAAAAAAAAAAAAGACAAAAAAAAAAAGGGAAAAGAAAAGAAACCCACAAAGCAGCTTTAAAAGGACTGCAGCACCCGAGGCAGGGCCTCCTGCTCCAAGCGGGGCTGTAGCCTGAGAAAGTGAAGCAGCCCTGTCACCAGTGTGTCCCCAGTTATCTGAGGCTTGGGTTGCATCTCCAAAAGGTCCCTGAGCTGCTGGGGATGCTCTGTTCTTCCTGCCAGGGAGCCACGGCTCCAGCTTGTGGGGTGCAGCCTGCACCGCACAGTGTACAAACCGCATAAAAACGAGCGGGGCTGTCAAAGAGATGAGTCAGGCCATTTGTACCTTTAGCTGAAAGGGGTCTGGCAGGCATGACCACCATGCTAAGTGGGTAAAGCTGGGAGCCCTCAGAGGGTGAAATGCAACAGTGGCCGCTTCTTGAACCCCCCAGGCCATGGGCAGTTCTGACAGTACCTTCTGCACTGCAACCCTTGGCCATGTGAGTGCCTCTCCGGGTGTAACCAGTCAGCTTGCTCAGCAGAGCAACACAGCAAAACAGGCAGGGCAGGAAGAGCTGCAAACCCATGCACTTGGGGATCTGAGTTAGCACTGGTCAAAATTAAACCTTTCCTTATTTTTGCCAGATGAGCCTTAACCCGGATCATTTCCCTGATTTGGTTCCCCATGTGGCTGCCTAAACCACAAGAAAAGAGGCAAGAGAAGGGAGCAGGAATGAGGAAGAGGATAAAGGCTGCTCCTTTCAACTGATGCCAGATTAAAGAGGTTATGAAACAACAGCATCAGTTGAGTCTATTTGATGCAATTGCAACACAAATGAAATAATAATGTTGATTACACACCAGTCCTACAGCATCAAGGATTAACACTTACCTGTTCTGCTGCACTGAATTGCCTCCTGCTGTTACAGATTTACACTGCAGGATTTGGCACCCAGACTGGAAACTTTTCAAGGCAGAGTGATTTATCTGTAAAAGACATTGCACATTCATGGACCTGCATAAATAATGCAAAACTAATTAATAATAACCCAGTCCCTGCTCTTAACAATGCCAGGAGAAGAAATTGCTTCACTGGAGTGTCTCTTATGCCTTTTGCAAAAGATCTTTATTTGTTAACTGTCTCGAAGAGAAGGAAGATAATAGTTTTGAAACACAGAATGGATGTCACTAGGTCCTGGGATTTTATTGCCAGCCTGGCAATCTTTACAATTGATTTAAAGAACCCTCTGCTGGAGTCATGTTAAAACAACATTGATTCAGCTTTGATTTTTTTTTAGTTTTAATCTCTAAAGTCTGCAGTCAAAGTTTGAAACCATGAATGCAAACAGCTAAGAAACCCAGGAAAGAAAGAGATAAGCTCCAAGAATTATTACCTCTCCAAGACTTGTCCTTTCAACTCTAAGTGCTACTTTTGAGGTTTGACACAGGATTTCTAATTCAAGGGCTGGCAATTCTGTTACACCTGCCTCACAACTGCTAGGCAAGATGTTTCTTTTTTTTTTTTAACTGTTTTACCTACATCCTTGCTATCCAGTTTTTTATAAGACAAAATTAGCCATAGGGACATAAACGAATGGCACAATTTACCAGATTTTGATGGCTGTGCTGGACAGATGAAAGGTATCAGGTCTCGATTATCTGAAAGCCATATTTCAGTGAATACTCTCTCACCGTGTTTGCAGCAGTCAGGGTCTTGAGGTCCCCTGCCTATGTCTTTCTGTATTAGCTCACACGGTGGCTGCACACATAATCAGGGCTGGTTTTGACCAGTGATCATAGAGGAAATGTAGGTAAAAGTCGCCTCTCAGTAAGGAGAAGCACAGCCATTACACGGCCAAATAAACCAGTTGACAAAAAATGATTTTTAATCAAAAGATCAAATTATCTCTTCAGCTGTTTCTATAAAACCCCATCACTTGGTTCCACTTAGTAAGACATTGTCACTGCTGTTTTCAGAATAAAAACAAGCAGTTCACATTTGTCTGACAAAGTGGTTCAAATAACTTCAATTCTCTAGTAATGGCTGCTATCAAAATACCTAAATTGGAAGGATTAATTTTGCTGTGCCTTCACATTGCAGCTCAAAACATGGTTTCAATTAGGACTGTTCTCCACTCGTTTTTATGCACTTTCTATGAACATTCAGTGACTTGGGTCCTGATTCATGAGTTCACTTACGCACATGGGTTTTTATAAATTTGTTTAAATGTAAAACTGAATTGGGTTGTTCTGAAATGGCACACCTAGTTTCACTGTTACAAATATTTAACAAAGGGCAAAGATTTATCTCAAATGCTGAAGTAGTCACTAAAAGCAACATTTGATTGTGCATCAGGTTATAAAATTCACAACCTGCAATTGATGCTGCATTTATTTAGATAGGCCTTCCGTAAGAGACCAGCTGTCTCAGTTCACTAAAATGCTTAAGCATATGTTTAATTTTAAGAATATGAATAATTCCATTGATATCAATGGCACTTGCTTATACTTAATATATTTTACTGGGCTAGAGCCAGAAATAGTGCCATGTAATGCCAATAAAGTGCAAACTGCAATATTTCTCTAAGTGTTTTCTGGGACCAATTTAAAAACTAATCAATGAAGAACTGTAATATGAAAATGCAAAAATTAATATATGTGAGATTTTGCTGTTTACTCTCCTAATATTGCCAAGTATTAACATCCACCAGAGCACTGCCAAGTGAAATCAAAACCAAGTCTGTGAAACAAAGCAAAAATGGCAACAGGTTGAATTTGTTATTCATCATGAATCATCCTATCAGACCTAAAGATTTACTCGTGTAACACTGAATAGCATTTAGCATCCTTACAGAAAGACATACATAGAGATTAAAGACAGGGTCTGACCCCATTTGTACCATCACCAATGCACACTAGCTCTATTCAGCTCAGAGAGCCAATCCAGTCCAAAGTGGATGCTTGAAAGGGAGAACAGGATCTGCTCTGTAACAGCAGAAAAGTGCCTTGAACAAGGATGACTTAATGATCAAAATATCATAGAGCAAAGGGTCACTAAAAAACATGATTCTGCTCTCTTGCTTATTGTGCCTTACCTTCCACAAAACTCTGTAATTGCTCCGTTATGAGGAACAGTTGAAAATTTCCAGGCACCAAACACTTTAGCTATTTGTATATGTATCATAACCTTACTCATCACGAGTCCAACAGGACTGACATTGCCAGTGACCTACATGGACCTCAGACATACCCCTTATTCCCCTATGATGGTATCATCATATAAACAGCTCTATATCCATATGCAAATAATTTCTGTTTTCAAGCTGTTCATGAGCGACCTTATACACTGCCCATACGGTACAGTAATATGTTTTCCACATGTCAGATGTTTCATGACACATTTCACGCATATATTTAAAATAGATTTCATAGCATATAAAAATGCACAGGCAATGGAAGAAAATGGCCTGCATCTGCAATGTTTACATAATGCATTTCAAAATTGCATGAAATGTGTCCAAATTGATTGTATTCTTCATCTATCTAAAATATTGATGGCATCTAAAATGTATGCATAATGGATTCACTCATGAGCATGTATTACATGCTTTATTTTGATGCCTGAGTAACAAAGGGAAACAATTTCTTACAGCTCTGCCTCCACAGTGTAGCTACAGAGACAATTCTCAGTTATCCCTGTGTTGGTTGGAATGGTTATGTCGCATGTGTATGTTGCTTTATATTCCAACATGACTCCTTTGAAACTGCACTGGCTGGGCCTTTATGCAACAAAATCAAGCTCCAAGGTGTTTGAGACATGCCACACTGCTGTGATATGACTTTGCTGCAATCAATCAGGCGCACTATTGTCTCACAGGTGGCAATATCAGTGATAATTTTTAAGTTTCAGCGGGATAAATTTCAGCGTGGTAGGGCCAGCTAAATTCCCTGGGTCACAGGCAAGTTTGCATAGCCCATACTGCAGCATGGGGGTTTATCTGAACTGCTATCATACCAGAGCTAGCTAGATTAGAGGTGGTTTGCATACATTTATGTATGTGGCAACCCCACCTCCAGTTGCTGTGTAGACAGGTGAAAGCTCATTTCATACCATTCCAGCAAAACAGCTTAGTTTTGCTGGAATCTGTCATGAAAGCAGCAGACCCAGAATCCACAAAAATCAGAAATTCATACTAATTTGCATGTTACAGGCCCTGAAACGCTGCTCGACCAGCTCTGGGATGTCTCACAATCTGCTCTCAGTATAGAGAGGATCAAATCACCAGGCTGGGTATCTGCTGATGTTGGAAACGGCCAGTTGCTCTGAAAACCATCAAGCTGACTTACTGGGGTTGGAAATAGCAGAAACACCAGCCCCAAGAGGAAAAGGCACCACACACAGTGAGCCAGAGCTCAGGATGCTCAGAAACATAGCAAGCATGAGTGTGCGGCCACCAGACTGCTACATTAGAGCCCTAGGAAACTCCAAACACTGGGAATGCCTTGGAAGAGGTTGTATCTCAGACAGTGTATTTGTCTGGGATAGTAATTCCTACTTGCTTTTTAGACTCTTTAATCCAGAAAACAATTCAGAACAGGCTTTTTGGTGCTGGTCAGACTCCCCTACTGATCTTCACCTCTCATGTCCTACTTTTCAAGCTACTTTTTCCCCCATCTGGTATTTTTCAGTGGCTTAAAGGTTATCCTGTCTAGGGTGACAGTCACCAGTCAGAAGCTGGCCTTTCTCTGAGCATGCAGATGAGCACCTTTCAATGACTTTGGCATCAACCAAAAGAAGCCCCATGCAAAGCAGACACAAATTTCGGCAGTGAATCTCACTTCCTCCTATAGTACCGTGATTGTGTTTGCTCCAACGGGCACATAAGGTGCCTGGGCCCATCTTCTCCAGCCTGCACTTCTGCCAGAAGCTTGTATTCAGTGTTGGACAAATCCAGCTTGTGAAATGCTCTTCGTGGCAGGTCCAGCCGGCTGGTGGGTTTGGCACAACACAGACTGTTACATCACTTGGCCAAACCTGACCTCTGTCTGTAGAGTACAAGAGAAAGGTACCGTCATCCGATGGCTGCTCAATAGCCAGGCAAAACGAATTGATAGGTATCAATTCAGCCTGCAGTGGACCAGTAGCTACATTAGAATGCCAACCTCACCTTTGGTGTTAATGAGGCCCCTTCATTAACAGCCTTGAGCAGAGGGGTCAGGGGCTGAATAGAGACAGACTCCTTTCTCACCCAGAAAGCTGGTCCTTCTCATTCAGAATTGAAGCACGTTAGCACGGCAGTTTGAGGACGCTTGTGCTGCCCATGTTGCATCTGCAAGGGACATGACGTATTTGTGACTATTCATCTGGCTCTTTTCACCAGCACTAAATACACAGAAAGAATAAAATAAATTCTCATTGTGTTCCCACTTACTAAGAAAATTTTCCCTCTTCCTTCTGGTTTGGAGGGTTATTGTACATTAAAAGCCTTTTGCATTTTTCAGTAGCTATAGTATGCTATAATTTAGATTTTCCTCAGGCATGAAAGAACTTAGTTAAGCTAAACTGTATTACAGTGTGGGGTTTTTTCTACTAAGTCCTTCATTAATAAGGGAACTAAAGAATTTCCAAGCTGTCTGTAATTTTTCCCAGATGCAGCTAGTAGTTGCTAGGAGTATCTTTTTGGCAATCAGAGTTTTTTGGCTATTAACAATCTGGACTTTCGCTATACTACCCTGGTGTTAAATATGTGCTGTGAATACTGTAGTGTGGAGTGTGAATTGGAGAAGGAGGGGAAGGCAAAGAACAGGCAAAACAAAATCATTTTTAGAAGAATAAATATTTCTAGGAGTAACAGCTGATTTGAACGAATATTCTTCCCTGCAGGGATCCCAATGCCGATTAGCAAAGAAGGAGCCCTGCTACACCAGAACAAGCACCACTGCAGAACTAACTAACTCCTTCTCACTCACAGCTTCTCTCGCTGTCACTACCTGTTCTGTTTTCTCCCGGGCAGCCAACACAGATAAGTCCTGAAGTGAGCCTGTGCCATGAACTGAAGACAACAGAGGCCGCAGGCAGCCATACACAAACCAAAGCAACACCCAGCTCTCCTTGGTGCCATCAGAGAAACCAAATCCTCTCTCGATTTCAGGTTCAGGATGTTTTCTGAGGCTGTACGTAAAGATGTGACACTGTTGTTGGCAAAGCCATGGTAAGTACCAGGAGAAAGATGTCTTCCCCTTATTACCTAAAATATCATCAGTTCTTCGTTTCAACTGCAGGTATGTTCATCTTGGAAACACCATAGGGTATTTGGCTTATTGGATGTGCTTCATGAAAGTAGACGAAGATCACTATAATAATTTTGCAGCTGGTAAGAGAAGGTGGTGAAGTGACTTACACATGCCCAGGAGAGAACTTAGGGGTCTTTCCACTCAGTCATGTTGCATATGGGCACAAAGTGGAAGAATGTATTTTCTCAGAGAAACCCTGTTCAAATGCAAGATTTGTGTCTTAATCGTTAAATCTGTGGGACTATTACAAGACCATCATTTTTCAACACTACCTGACTCTTTAAGAGCTTGTTAGCTGGCTGGTGTCCAGGCACTCAAAGCACAGACTGACTACAGAAGTTGTGGTCTTCTGTTCAAGAGTGGATACAGGGAAGATGCAACTAAATTAGTAATGAGAAAATAATAATGAATGACAAAAAAGCAGTGAAACAAACTTGTTTCTCCAGGGATAGGAACGGCAAGCTGCAAACATACAGACGCACAGAGACAAATTGACAATAGGGCCTTAGAGCAGATGTACAGCCAAACACCCCAATTAGTAATGCTAAGCCCAGGAAAGTACTTTTGCTGCAAAATGAGAGATGTTGCTTGGAGGCTGGCAAGTAAGCAATTTGGGCATCTTGGGTTGCATGGCAGTTGGGATTGTCTGAGAGGGCTGCCAGGGTGAGGGGGGCCATGTGTGTTCAGGGGGGTCAATGTTGTGTTCCTGCAGAGAGGGGGAGACGAGGAGGAAGGAGGAGAGTTGTCTTGAGGAGCAGTTCCGACAGCTATTGCCTGCTCCCCAGACAGACGCTCAGAAAAGCTGGGGTGGGCTCTGTTGCAGTTCAGTGCCTGATGGCCAGTCCTCTCCCAGGAGGTGTCTGCGGATGCCTGAGTGTGAGCTGCGCTGTCCCAACTGGCACATGACATGACTTTCCCCACCAAAGCACTAGGACTCATCTCCTCTCAAACACACCAGTTGTTGCCTCCTTCCTTCATGCTCCCCAAGAACAGCCAGGTTTGGTCTGTAAAGCAGCCATGGTGTGTACCGGCAGGAAAGAGAAAGGATGTTGTACCTTCCCAGGACTGTAGATTAGTCTGTGCTGGGGGAAATGCTCCAGAAATCTTTCCCGTCCCTGGGTTTACCTGACCAAGACAGGGACAAGTGCAGTGCAAAGTCTTTTTTCCACTTTATTTTCCGCCATCCCCAACTCTCAGGGGACAAAACCAGTCCTTGGTGTAGTCCCCTACCAGGAGCCAAGCCAGATTAAACACACACCTTTCAGTCCAAGACAAGGATCTTTGAAGCAAGACTCTGAAAAGAAAAATAAAAAGCCCAAACAAAAATTAGGGAGAGCTGTCATGTTTCATTTGCATATTTGCATATGCAAATAAGATGTGTTTCTTATCCATTGGCACTGGCCCTACTGTAGATGGCAGCAACACTGCAGATCTCTGCCAGCATACAGTGCCACAAAGAAAGACGCTAATTGGATTTGCAGACGCTTATTGCAAAACCCAGAAGTTGCTGGAATAGATATAAAGAAACAGGAGCTCAGCCCACGGCTGCCTTGGGTGTGAAGGCACTCAGCTGACAGCTCGTTAGCTTGAGATGTCCCTGCAAAATTAGAAGTTTGGAGGAGCCTGGATGGCTGCTGGCTCCACCTTCCCCAGCACTCCCCGGCACCTAAACTCCCAGCACATTCCCATAGACCCTGGCAAATTTTCTACCCTTGGCTGTGGTTCCTTTTCTTTTTTTTGGGGGGGGGGATGGGGCAGAGCTTGAAGAGGAAATCAGGGGTAAGCTTCCAGTCATTGGGCTGGAAACCGTTCAGAACTGGGAACTGCTAGGGGAGCAAAGGCCAGTTATAGGAATTTCTCTCCTTGAGTGTTTTCACAGTTGACTGTAAAGAGCTGGGTCTCATTTCAAATTAATCCACTCTCGCTACTTGTTCCAGCACAGAGCCCTGTGGTGCTGGCTTGGAGCAGGCATCAATATAATGATGTACTTGCTCTGAATGGGGCACCCCAACTTCTTCAGTAGAGTTTAATGGCCATGTATCAGACTGCCCACCTGAGGTGCCATGGAAACTAAGGCACCTGACTCGGGGTTTCCCATCCCTGACCTGGAAGTGTCTAAGATCTTGCTCAGATCCCACCCCAGGCCACATTGCAGCTGGAAGCTGGAGGAGCAACTTGTGTCCAAACCAGCAGAAGTAAATACAGGTGTGCTGAAGTGGGAAGGCAGTCCGGGTCCTGCACTGGGAGAGTATGAAAACAACCATTAACACCGGGCTGGGCAAAACTAAAGGCACAGAAACATTGTCACCAATGGGAATTAGAATAAAAAGCAAATTCTAATAATGTTTCAGAGGAAGTTAACAGACACTTTTTCAGGAAAGGGAAAAGTTCAGGGTCTGAGTGTCTGAGCAACACCTCTTGCACAAGGAGGAAATTAAACAGAGCAAGAGTGGACTCAAACTTGGGAAAGACGGAGACATTTCCAGGAAAGATTCAGGCCTGGGAGCATGTAACCACCAAGGACTATGATGAGGCTGTGAGTGAATAGCTAGAACTGCGAGTTAGAAAACAAAAGATTTAGACCTAAGAGTCACATGCATGGGAATAATGTCCACAATTAAAGATATCAATGAGAACTCCCAGAGAAAGAGGCCCTGTCTCAATGGAGAAGAAAAGAGACTGTGCGAGGAGATGTCTCTTGGGAATGCATCAGACAGAAACATGGAAAATTAAAACTGGAGCACTTAAAAGAATTCAAATCAGGCCCTTTTTTTGTTGTTGTTGTTGTCAACTGAAGCGATTAAGCATTTTGCTTTACTAATATCCTTTATCAGGTTGATGAGGTAAACTGGCTCTTTAGAATGATTTGGGAACTGATTAATCCTTGCCTGTGGCTATCAGTTAGCAACACACACAGCGTTATTGGCTAACACGCATTTTTCTGCTGCCTTACAGATATCAACAAACTATTTCAAACAAGAAACTTGCACGAAGAAAAAATTCTGCCTTGCATCTAAAAGAAAATTTGCTCAGAAACAGTCACAAATTGCACTTGCAATGACAGTCCCGCACTAATTTAAGGATCACAAAATTGAGCGCAATAACTTGTCATTTAGAGCTCTAAGAAAAGGTAAACAAAACCCACTTTTCAGATGCAAATGTCACGCTCAGAGTCAGCAGCGGTGCTGAGAAAACCGCGTTTGCAGGGCGGGCGGCTTTTAATGATGCCTCCGCCGCAGCCAGCAGCTCCTTTCTCAGCCAGGACAGTGACCTCCGGGCTCGTCAGCCAGCTGAGCCTGCGGCTGATAACCACCGCTTCACTGAAGGAATCCCTGGGTCCATTTGCATTGCAAATGCCTCCCGCTACAGACCAGAAAACGAGATATTGTTTCCCCTGTCGCGAACACCTCTCTACCCCGCGGTCTCCATCACGACACGGGCGCTGGCGGGGAAGGCGGCGGGCGGCCCGCGAGGCCCGGGCCGGCGAGAGGCGGCGGCCGGAGGGGGCTGAGGGGAGAGCGGGGACCGAAGAGGGGAAACGCGGGAATGTGAGAGAAACTGCAGGAGGAGGGGAACGTGAGGGACAAAGAGGAGAAATGAGGGAAACTGAGGGGGGAAATGAAGGACATAGAGGGAAAATGTGGGATAGTGAGGGGGAAAATGAGAGAAAATGTGGGATAGTGAGGGGGGAAATGAGAGAAACGGAAAGAAAATGAGGGAGACTGAGGGCAGCTGAGAGAAGAGGGAGAGCAAGGGAAAACTGGGGGAGAACAAGGGAGAACGAAGGAGAGTGAGGGGAAACGAGGGAGAACAGGAAAAAAATTAAAGTAACTGAGGAGAAATGAGGGAAGGGAGGGTGACATTGAGGGAAAATGAAGGAAAGTGAGGGAGGAAAATGACACCGAGGGAAAACGGGGGGAAGAGAGGCTGAGGGAGAACAAGGAGAACCGAGGGCAAGCACTGCCGCCAGCTTCCTCCCCAGCCAAGCCTCAGCCCTGCCCAGCCATTCCGGAGTGCCGTGTCCGCTATACTGGGAGCCGTGGTTTCCCTTGTTCTCAGCTCATTTGTGTAGGAAATTAATAAACGGGTGAGATTCGCTGCCGCCAGCGGCGGGGAAGCGTGGGCCTAGGGAGGGAAAAGGGGCGGGCTGGCGCGAAGGGGGCGCACAAGGCCCAAGCGCTTGGTCCCGCCGACCGGCGGCTGTGCTGCACCGCCCTGGGGGGCCGGGGCCGGGGCCTGGGCCAGGCTCAGGAAAGGCACCCGGGAACGGGGCGCGGGCCCGAGCCCGGACACGCCGCAAGGAAAGAGCGCAGCGGGACGACGAAGCCTCACTCCCTCCCACTCTCCACTCCACCTCCCACTCCCCGCTTGACCCAGCGCGGGCCCCGCCCCCACCTAGCTGCTCCCAGAAATGCCATGGGAGGGGGGATTCCGGCACCTCCCTGCC
>VYZV01008180.1:82949-102509 GCA_013401275.1 Pandion haliaetus | reverse complement strand
ATGCTGGGTGTGATTCTCATTGTGCATTAAATGCATGGGACAATTAGCACCCCTTTGCCCTTGTTTGATCACATTAATCAAAAAAGTCTAGAATAAATGGGCAATCTAAGTGAGAATATATGCCGTCTAATTGAAAGATGTGGCTTGTTAATGTATTCTGTCCACTGAGGACTCCAACATGAAAATATATTTTAAGATTCAGTGGCAGATACAGTGATGGAGCTGAAGCAACAAGGAGAGGTAAGGTAGCAGATAGAAGCAGTGTGATCTTGTGTAGGAAGCATAGGAATGCACCAACTCTTGATCTGACTTCAAATGTGACCTCTGGCAAGTTCCAGCTTCTTGATAGTGATTGACATCTATAATTGGGATAATAGAACATTATTTATCTACCTCTTCTGGGTATTGTGGAGACTAACTAATGTTTGCGCAGTAATTTGGAGATAAATTGGAGGTACTGGATGAATTTCCAGTATCGTGTTTGCTTTAAGGTGAAGTGAGGATATCTTTTTGACACAGAAAGAACTACAGTTATTCTCAAAATAAATCAGAGGGCTCAGAAGGCAATCTTATCTTTGCTCCATTCTGATTATTCAGCATTCCTCAAAAAGATTAACAGGAAATGAGAAAGCAAAGCTTTCGTGGGCCAGGGAGGTAAAGTTTAGGAACATTTAACACTGTATCTACAAAACCTTTCTAAACAACAGTTAGAAATTCAGAAGATTCTTTTTGCTTTCAGATGAAAATTTAAGACACCCAGTAGAATGTGCATAACAGGTTACTGACAGAACTAAATAACTTTTAATAAAATAATGACTTAAGTTTAAAAATGGAATACATATATCCCTAAGTAGACATTTTGAAACAAAACATAAATTAAAGCACTAGCAGACTTAACCATACCCTGCATTTTAACTGGCCCTGGTTTACAGCAACCTCATAAAGCCAGAAAATAGCCTAAGTGAATTAACCCATTTTCTCCATAATCTGTGTGTTCTGAATAGAGATTTCAAATTGAAGGAGCAAGTTATACATCAGCCCTGAAGTGGCAATAGAATGAACCCTTGATTTTTATCTTGGCTGTTGTCAGAAAACACGTTGCCTTCCCAGAACAGGCAGACTAAGTATGAGCTGAGAGCTGTGTCTAACAAAGTGGGTCTCTTCCAAGAAGACCAACACCCTACAGAATAAGATGCCAGAGCAGATGCTGTATATGCTGAAGCTCCCTGAGCAATCACAGAAAGGCACAAAGCATACTGGGAGCAGTCACCTTTTTCTCAGCTGGGTTGGCTTTATCTCCAGGATCATCTTTATGTTACGAGACCTCTGGCACAAAGGCATCAGACAGGTATTGAATATAAGCTATTCACTTCCTGAGGAAACGTTCAGCCAGAAGTGGCAGAGGCACAATTACAGAAGAGGATGAGAGGCAAAGAAGTCAGGGCGGACACAGCAGAATGACACTTGGATCCCTTCTGTCACTAGCGGTATGTTGGGACCAGGAGTAGCCTAGTTATTTCCCTGAAGACTCAAGGAGCAAGGCAGATGAAACAAGAGTTGCACATCTGCTTTGTAGATACCAATCTCTTTGAAAATACCCTTTGACTAGGATGCAGACCACAGAGTGTGTTGGTGAGATGTGAACAGCACAAGACCCACTTGCTGCTGCCTTCTTCCACTGTAATAGTCTGTTAATTCTTGCTATAGGCAAGCAGAAGATGGCTAGGTGCGTTTGATATTGCTCAGGGGCCATTGCGTTCCTCAAAAACATGCACCGCTTTTGAAGAATTAATTCTAAGTCATATTTACCATGGTTTTGTTTCTTTATGGTATACAGGGATGGCCTGAAATTGCTTACATCCTGGTTGTCTAATTCAAGGGATCAAAAGTGTCAAATTTGACCACCCTGGTTTTTTTTTTTCCTGGAGTAATTCCTGAAGGTACCAGGAATTACTCCTCTTCCAAGTGGAAGAGCAAAGGAAAGCTGCTGGAATTTTAACAAAAATCCCATTTCTTCCCCAGTCTTCACTGATTATAATTAAAGTGAAGTTAATCAAAACTCAAAGCAAAACTAAAAAAAAAAAGGTCAGAAAGCAATTATATTATGTTCTCCAGTCAATTGCTTGCTTTTCAGACTTTAACAATGTTGTAATTTCAATACTTATGCAACCACCATAGAATTTTCTAGGTCTGAATTTTACTTTAAAAGCAGAAACTTCTCACCAACCAACCCCTTCAGGTCCAAGCCAGTGAACTTTTTTCTCATAAGGGAAAAAAAACCAAAACAAAACCAAAAAAAGGAATGAGCTTCCTTTTAAGTTTCCTTCACACTTTCAGCCTCCTCAGATGCCACCACTGCATCACAGAAGAAACTATGAGGCACCTTCCTTCCTGCTTACTGCAGATCAAGTCAAGGGCACTTTGAATCATCCGCGGGAGACACTGCCTTATAGCACACAGCCCTTGCAGAAAGCATTCCTCTGGGGAAATCAGTTTATGGCAGATTTTGTATTGTGCCAGGTTAACAGCATATATATCACTGTCCTTTTAGCACAGACTGGAAGATACTGTGTTTGCTAAAGCTACATAGCCAAAAAGCATACTTTAAAAATACACACTGTAATCAAACGTATGTTTGTAACATTTATGACTTGGCAGATTGACTTGCACATCAGGCACACGTTTTGATGGTTAATTTTGAGCCCTAATGCAGCAGAGTAGTCTTCTATCTGGCTGGTGTCTATCCTTTTCAAAAGGCAAAGGAGTGCATAAATTATGTTTAAAAAGAGGTAGGCATTTTCTACCCACAGTGTAGAGTCACTGTAGGTGGATTATTATTCAGGAATACTGAAGAGGTAGGAAGTCTGTGATTTAACCCATTCTCTGTAGTCTCCTTGCCTGCTATTGTTTTTACTGCTGACAGCCTGAAATTATCCATATGATAGGATTTTTCAGGTAGTTCAGCAGCACAGCAGCTGCATTTCAGACAGTCAGCAGGAGTTAAAACCCTAAAGCAAGGATTTTATTCTGAAATAATATCAGGTAAGCCCTGCAGTAGCATCCAGTTGCCTCTGCTGATGTTGGCAACTATGAGGTTGTTCCAGTTTACTCCTGTTAGTATCTCCCTCACCAGACCCTGCACTACAAATGCCATATATTAGCAGAACAGGATGAACTCTAAACTATCTTACAGATAACCAGCAGGATTTTGAAGCCTATTTCTTCTGCAGTATCTTTACTACTGGGAAAATAGAAAGCAATAGCTTTCACACTGCAAAGAGAGACATTTGTACGTCAGGATATGGGCATGACTTTTAGCTAATACAAACAGGCATAGAGATGTTCAGCTAAACAGAGCTACCTGCACTTACTCCAGTTGAGAACTTGGCCTTCTACCTGGAACTCAAAGAAAATACTCCAGCATCAGGGCTGAGCATCCCTAAATCCCAGTGATTTGCCTACAACTTGCTGACAGTGAACATCTTCAGAAATAGGACCTATAAGAATAGCCAAAAGAGAGGAGGATTTGTAAATGTTTAAGTTGAGTTTTAGATTATCTTAGGTATCACTGTTCAACTTCTACATTTAGTATTTATGCAAAGAGGATACTATTTTGCTCATTCACAGCATCTCTTTCTCCAGAAATTCATAATACTTCACAAAAATGACTTAATCCTTTCGGTACCTCTATTGAGATATGCAAGCATTCTTCCAATTTTTTCACAAAATTTGCAGAAAAGATCTGAGGCACAGAAAGATCCCACTTTTTTCTCGAGCTATTCAAAAGAAATCATTAACAGAAATGAGAAAGGAATCCTGCCTCCCACTGCTTTAAAAAACAAACAAACAAAAAACTCCCAACAAAACCCCCACAGATTTCACCAGACTCACTACTGTGAATAGGTTTAAACAAGTCAAAAGCAGTAATACTAAATCCAGAAGTACCTTTGCCGTGCCTAGTTCCAATGGATGCTGCTCTAAAACCTCGTATTTCTTCTACCTGAGAATAGTAGCAAAGGCTCAGTATTTTCCAGGCAGATTGGCATCTGTCACAACATCTTGGTCTTCTTCCCTGAATACCAATCTTTGTTCTCTAGAAAACAAACAAATGCCTTACCAGACTCGTCAAGTGCCACCAAGATGCAGGCAGGGACATAGGCTTGTCCCCATTCCCTCCTGACCACATTCAGGGAGGAGGCCAAGAGCTGCTGGCCAACGCAGCCTCCAAGAGAAAGAGACCATGCAAGGTGAGCCAGACGCACCTTTTGAGAGGGGAGAGAGGGGTTATTTTGCTATTATGATGAAAATAAAAGCTGCACCACGTTAGTCAACAGAGCTGGTCATGCTTGAGGACACAAATGAGAGAGGAATCCCTCAAGAGGGGAGGGGAGCGCAGCAACATTTCACTCCTCTCCTTGGCAGCAACATAGCAGCTGCCCTTCCCACCTTCCTCCTTGCCATCCTCTGCAGATGCTACTCTTAGTGAATTGGCCATACTGGCTTGCAAGGTGCTCAGTTTAAAACTATCACCAATAAACTGAAATTCTTATTTCTACTCTGAACCTCAGGGGCACTCGGCAGAACTTCCATCATAGTCAGACATCTCCTACCCCATAACAAAGGATACTAAATAGTACCGGAACTCCTTCACCTTCATTCAGCAGCCTGTGCATGGGATTGCCTAAGGGTTCCATTTTAAATCCCACACATGTGGAAGTTATTGCTTCACATTCCCATTTCTGCTTATAGCAATACTTCAGTTAATCAGTTGAGATCAGCTGTCATACATGCAGCATTAAAGTTCGGGCTCCTTGCTAAACAGAAGTCCGGGCAATGACTTTCTGACTACCTTAAACTCCTGAGGTAGGGGTCTGTCAAATAAAGCACTGCTCAGCTCTTCTGGAGTTCTTGATTAGCTGTACTTTGTTTGATAGTTGACCCCTGCCACCCTGTACTTGCTGGTATAGCTGAGCTGTAATTCTTATCTGTGATCTTGTTGGGGCTGAAATTTTTATTTTGCAACTATTTCCACTTTCCACCCAAATAAAAGAGAATACAAAGAAAGGAGAACTTTATTTTCCTGAGATTTTGTAACACAAATTACAGGGAATGATTTTAAGATAACATATGAATTAAGGGCACCATCAGCATAAATCTAAATTCTGTTTTGAGACTGCCAAATGCTGCTGCTCAGGAATAGACAGATATAGAGATTTCCAAGAATAACTTTTCTACATGAAAAATTCCCACAGAATTCCCACAAAAACACCCCAAATTATTTAAATAAACCACACTACAACATTTATTACTTTATCTCCCTGAACGTTATTCAGTATTTTCTTGGAGGAACACTCAGAGGCCCCAGTAAAGAACAAGGCCATGCTATGCTAGCTTATTTAACTAGGGAGACTGAGACTGTTTTCAGTGGTAATTAATATGAGCAATAGTACCTTAATTTATATAGATATATACATCCATACATATATTTAAAGATTTTCTACAAACATTGAGCTTAGCTGGAGACTAAAAAAGACATCTTTCTACAGAAAATGGATCAGAGGTCCTCTCCCAGCATTAACCTCTGGGACCTTAAGTCATTACATTTTTCAATTTAGAAAAATTACTGGGATTTTCTAATAAGTTTTCATACTCTTCTTGAGCCCTGAAAAGGTGAACCTATAGCAGCCTATTTATTTGTTTCTATAGGTGTGACTTATGAATAATTAACCCCTACATATTTCTGAATATTTCTAAAGCATTCATAAAATAGTTGTCTAACATACTCCACAGACAGCCATTTGCAGTAAGGCCTTTGGCCTCCTACATCAGAGTCCACCAGTCAACCCAGTTTTCCCTTTGCATATTCCTAAGTTTGTGCCCTTCTGTAAGAAAAGGATAAAACCAGTGGAAAAAAGCATTTAAATGCTATTCCTCAGTACCTGTAGCTGTATTTTCTTTTATTGCCTATATACTGTACCTTTTTCTCAACAGAACATTTTCCTATCATAAGAAGACAGAAACTAAGGCAGTACGTTAATGCCCATGTATCCAGTTTTAAATGTCATGCTACTCCAACACATATTAAAAGCAATTTTCCCAGGGAGAAGGATACTTTCCACAAGGATGGCTGTCATCTTGGGTATCATCAGCTTTCAGATCTCTCAGCTGACCAGTTTTTACTAATACTTCAGTTATTTTTTTAAATCATTTTTTGTCAAGGACCACCCCAAGGAAAAACAGATTGAGAAACTACCGGTTTAAGAAACTGAAAACAGAAGTGGTTAGAGCTTGCTAAGGCATCTGGTTAATTCAGGCGTATACTGTAATGTGCTACACTATTTCTACAGAAGAATTAGATGCCACATTGCTTATATAGTGCACACAGTTATTGTGACTTTCTCAGGAGACTGACTTTACACACCTCTAGTTTGCAACCTCTGCGAGGAAGCACAGCTTTAGGTTTTATCTGACTGAAGCAGGACACATTGGCAACCACAATACTGGGAGCTCAGAGATCCAGCACAGCAGACTGGATATCCATCTAATTTCAGTATCTAATCTCTCTAGACACTTATAATATGCCACTCACTGGTGTGCTCCATCTTAGTTGATAGCAAAATCATTTAATACAAGTGAGTAGCGAGGTAGGTGACAGGCTGATTGATGGCAATGTCTTCATTTAAAGCTATACAACAATACCAGACAGAGGTCTAGGGCAGCTCAGGAGTAGAGCTCTGCCTAAAATTGTTGGTATCCATGCAAGTTTATCGTACCAAAGTGTGACTTATACAATCTACTAAATCATTTTCCTAAAAAGAAGTTGAGCTACCTCAAACCCATTTCTCAAAGCAAAGAGCGTCAGCATTTCACAGGATACTTAACAGTGAGATTACAGAGAGGATTATAATTTCTCCCTCTTGACAGTGAGAATCTGCTTTTCCACTACCTTATGGTAACCAAAAATAATACTGGCTTCTTGAAGCTACCTGTATTTTAACTGTGATCTCTAACGCCTCAGTGGCAAAGCTAGTGCTGTCTGACAACAAGCAGGTACGCTCACCAACACTGCTCATGCTCAGTGTCATAACTCTGTCCTCCATATCATGTGAGTGGGAATCAGACAGACCCTTTAAGGCAAATTTGGTGTCCATTATTTGCTACAAATAGAGGCGGGAAACCAGGAAGTACCAAAAGCACAGATGGAAATACAGAGATGCACCTGTGGAGAGTGGTTCCTGCATATTAATACCCGTAATTAAAGCTTGGGAAAGCCTTTGCCCCTCTATTTCTTCATGGCACTCCTGCTCAGAGATCCCAGAAGAACAGACTGGGTCCCACAGGGAATGCCATAAAAAGTCCATTCTTGATGAGCCTCCAGTGAAAGCCTAAAGGCAGGGTTTCACGTAAAGGAAAAGGGGGCTGTGCTGAGTTTAGGGAGCAGGAAGGTCTGTTCCTTTCCAAAGAGCCTTGAACGTGTCACATTAATAATTCGTGCCCACTTTTCTCCATTCCTTAAGCCCAGCTGGTTCTAGGGAAAGCAATGGCAGAAGAGTCCCTGTCCACACTTGTATTGCCATAGAGACACAACCTGACTACAACCTCCACATCCACAAATTCTCTCAAATCCAATGGGTTTTTAGTCTGTAGCCAACTTCTTGTTCTGCCTTACGGAAAAAGATAAAGGCGAATTAGGTCATTTTCACCTCCAGCAGCACTCATGGAAACTGATTCCAGATAGTTTCAAACCTTCTGTTCAGGAGTGACCTGCACAAGAGCTTCTGAATGCATATTTATTTAGCTCCTGTGGGGAAAAAAAAAAAAAAAATCGAAACATGTTCCCCTTAATTCATAAGACAATATTTCGAGGTGGTGGCTAACTCTGTCCCAATTCTTCCGTGCTCCATTCAAGCTCTACATTGTGGGGCTGCTTCCAATCCAACAGCAGCACAAATACAAGCTTTCAGTAAAATCTGCATTGTCCAAGGTGTTCAAATGGGCATAACTAAAAGCATTTCCCTACGAAAGGCTGAATTTACATTACTTGCAATGAGGCTCTGACATACGAGTGTTTTACACCCTTCAAAGAGAAATTTTTATGCTAGTGAGTGTCTGTCTTAATGAAGGAGCTTTATCTCTCCCAGTGCCATGTGTTGTTGCAGTTTCTGTGGTAACAACTGACTGCATAGAGAAAGAAGTGGCAGCACAGAAGTCAGTGTACATTGCTAGCATGTAAACAACGGCTACCTTAGGGTCTGTTTTACAGTCATACTTTGACTCAGTTTATGATCAATTTCTGGAAGGTAATTGTTTATGTCTACAATATTTATTACTTGTACTTTGGAACCCATTGAGTAAATGTCCTATATGATGTATTTTATATGCCATACTTTGCCAATACGTAAATGCAACTTCTAATTTAGGATAAAACCCATTTGATTTTTGTCCATACAGGGAAAATTCATTCTTTAGTCCAGCCTAGAAAATCAGATGTAAACTCTCTCAATGAAAATCCCAAAATAGAAAATATAAAAGCATACAGTATAAAATATATACATGTATATATGAGCAAACCAAAGCAAATAGAAGATAACATGACATGAAAGATAAGAGCAGGTAAAGCTTTTTCTATTCCGTTTTCATGGATGAAGTTGATGTGTGTTAATCTCAGGGAGCAAACTCTGGTAAGAACACCAAAGCTGTGTAAGCACTTCAAGTGACTGAAATTAGGCAATGAAGAGGACCAGGCTTAATAGCTTCATTTCAAAATACAGTTCGTATTCAAGAGTTAAGGTTTCAGTAACCATACGCAAAACCTTTAAAATAACTCAGGAAATGCCTTCAGAAATCAAGACTGCAATGGTTGGTGCCATTTCTTTCACTACCCACATCTACTCACACCCTACTTCTCTAGAAACACATTCTCAAAATGGAAGCAACTTCTCAAGCACCAAGATGTGTTTCAGGTTTACTGAATTCCTGTGGAGTACTGAAGTTTCACTGAGTAGAAACTAAAGCATCCAGACCATTTTGTTTAGTCATGAAAATAACAGAAGAATGAAAGACAAACAAGTTGCAAGGATGGAAACTCCTGAACTAGTTTTCTACTAGCTTCTCACAATCCACATATGTTTTACGAAATGTGTTTGTGTTGGCTAGGAGACAGCACTAGCTGCTTAAAAAATGGGGCACAGTCATTCATTTCTCTCAGTCCAGCTCTGAAGAGTGCTCTTTGACACAGAGATTTCAGGCTGCCGTAACCACAGCATTCTCAATTAAATTACTTCCTTACCTTAAGGGTAAAAGCAATACCAAACATCCCATAGAAATATGTTGACATACATCAACCACTTTGCAGCCCAAATCCTACTGCAGTCAATAACAGATTTATGCTAGCAGAAGCAAGATTGAGCTATTTATGGACATCACTTGATGTACTAGTTACATGGCCAAAACCAAACAGCTCCAGAACAATATATCGTGCTTGAAAACCCCAGCTGTTCTGCTGTTAGATCTGACCATGGCAAAGCTGACTTCACTTGGCAGTGGTACCCATGAGCCAGGGTAATGGAAGTTTCCAGCTCATCATGGAGCACTCAGACTCAGCGGTGCTACAGCTGCTTTTCCAGCTGGTACGGCACATTCTTTAATATTACATTACTTCAGTTTCTGAGTGGAGGTGGACCTCAAGTTACTTTTCACAGGGGAGACCTCCTAGGCAGTGCTGCTCTTTGGCTTTTAGCATTTCCTTTCACAACAGGCAAGAGCTATTCCCACCACCTTCAGGCTGTCATTGCTCTCTGTCATATCAGGCTGTCACCACCTGGACATCTAGAGAGCTGCAAGCATATTGCAGTCAGTGGTGCTTCGCAGTGAGGGAGAGGGCCCTTGAAAGGCTGGCAGCAGCTCTCCTCTTCCAGCTCGACAGCTGCTCCACTGGGGACAGCCTCAAGTCACTCAGAGCTACTCTCACACCAGAGGCACCGAGGCTGCTCAATAATATGGCGTATGCAAGAAGGAGGAAAAAAGCAAAGTCCCAGAGGCCAAACTGAAGATGTCCCCCGTGGATTAGCTTTGTTTTAGCCAATTAAAATTACATATCTGCCACGTGTCAACAGAGACTTCATTTCTCCTTGCTGTAGCTTCTCCTTCATCTCTCAGTACTATCACATAATGTCCTCAGTCAGTTCAAGGAGGGACAAACCTGGGCACAATCCACTTTCAGTTTGGGCCTGTTTCTACTCAGTGTGTTTTGGTAACCCCATGTTTGAAGGCAACTAGGATCCAATCCACGTCCTTGGACATGGATGGTCAGCAGCTTGTCTATCCAGAGGCGTGATTTTGAATGAAGAATTCTGTGCTCAGTTCAGGCACCCATTTCCATGAAATGTATTACCTGGTGGATGCTGAAAGGCAATGCTTAAGGCACCTGATGGATACTGAAAGAGAGTTTTAAAGCATCCTGAAAGTGCTCAGTGCTTAATTTTCCCAAAATTAAATAAAAAAAGAAGATTTCAAGAGGAATTGGTACCTAAATTAACAAATCCCATTACGGATTTGTCCTTTTGAGAAATGATCCTCTGGTTAAGTTTTTTAACTGTAGAATAACTTCACTAGTTGATATTTTCTAAACAAACAAGAGAGACGAATATCCATTCTTTTAGGAATTGCTAACTCTGATTCTACTAAAGTTAACACAACTTTTTCAAATAGAAACAAATTTAATTTGCAAGTTAACTACAAACCTGCTAATTATTTGGCCGGCATTTCACTATAGCAAGAGAAACACCACTCCCTGTTTTTATTCAATTACAGAGGAAATATATCTCATTACTTAAGTACATAAACCATCGCCTACCCTTTGGTTTAGGAGATGAATGTTTTTAAATTATGATTGGCTAATATTTATCCTAGAATTAAAACAGTGATAATATCCATGCCATTCCTCAGACTTAAATAATCAGGCCATTACCCCAATGCAAGCAGAAAGGAAAAGCAAGGTATGTGCAAAACAATCAGGCATTTCAAGGTACTAATTAATATTTCAAGATGCCACGGGTTTAAACATTTCCCCAGATATTAATTACACTGCCCTTGGAGATCAGCAAGCATTTCATTATTGACTGCAATGGGAACAGAACCTCACCTGTATTCTGTTCTCTATACTTAACCAAACAATTCATCTGATATTGACAGATGCCTGGGACAGCAGGACTTTTATGCTGTACTGATGCTAAATACAGCAGTTGGCAGCATTCTCTCTGGCCAAGTGAATTTAGGCCATCAGAGGCAGCATTTCTGTAATTATTGCTGACAGGAAGAATTATTTTCTTGAGTATTTTGCCCAAGATTTTAAAGCCTGTATTAATAATTTGTGTGCTCCTAAACTGAATGAAAAGTTGGTGCCAATGTTTTCTTATGGTCTGTTTGGAATCCCTTAGCAGTCTAACTTTTCCTTAAAACGTAGATGTTCTTCACAGTTTCTTGTGATTTATGAAGACGACATGTCATCAGCATAATACCCCCAAAGGCTTTCAAGACAATGTCCCTGGCGTCCCTTCCTTCATAATTATCAGAGTGCTGTAAGGAAGAAAGGTCCTCAGACCAGTGCCAGCTAGGAACAGACTGTTGCCTCAACTATCATTATCTGTTGAGCTGAGGGTCCATTTCTCATAGGCTCAGAGGTCACCATCAGAAAAGGAGACTGCTTCGGGCTGCTCCTGACCACACTCCATCATGGAGCAATGCCAGGGCACACAGGGACACCCGTGCTCTTGTGGGCAGGTCAATGATAAACAGGTGTACTAAAGACATGTAATCTACCTTCTCTGCCCATGTGGACAGACACCGGTCAGAGCGCAGTCTTACCCTGTGCTTCTGGCTTAGGCAACTCTTTCTTTCTGGGAACAAAGATGTTCAGTAGAACAGTGTATTAATGACCAAGGTTTTGCGTTTCTGTGTAGCTGGGAGGGTTCTGGCTAGAAGCAAGTCTTGGATGCCAAAAGATCTATGTAAAGAACGGAGACTTAGTGATTAGGTCCTAGGATGTGGGATGCAAACCAAAAACAAACAAACAAGAGCAAGAAACAAATATCTAGATTTATGATCCAAACCAAGAAGCCAGGAGTACTTGTGGAGATTCCTATAACAAAGGAAGAGCAATGAGTGAGAACACAAAGTACTATGAAATTGTCAGTTATTTAAGGCAGAACTGGTAAAAATGAACTGGAGAGTTTCCAAAGGATGCCTTCTTGCTTTATTTATAATGGCAACTGCTTTGCATAAACTACCTTACACAATTGTTTTTGCCTTCACCCCGATTTATCTTATTTTCCTTGACAGATTCTGCCAGAACTGTTTAAATAATAATTTGATGTGCTACATGCAGATTTTCCTCTCTCTACCCTCTGCCCTCACATGCATACAATCCAGAAGTCTTACTGCAAATTGCATAGGGATCCATGATGCAGTTTCTCTACATAAAAGATACTGCTTTGCTTTCAGACAGAAGAGGTTTGACGTTCTTGAATGCCATCTGGAGACACAAGAAATTAAGGGGGGGGAAGACATTACCATTATGACACTTACAGACAATTGTCTCCTTAGGGATACACCATACTCCCCATTCGCATTCTCTGCTTCATCCACATGCAGCGCTTTCAGTGACACTAGAAAAAGAGCCAGACAGAAAGAACGGAACTGAGAAATGCAAAACTGGTTGACAAAGTGAAGTTTTTTGCCTTTTGAGCACATTGCCCAGTTAATAAAAGAAATCAATTTATTTTGCATGGACTCTAATTAATGTTTTCTAAAGTGCTTTGCAGTGTTTGAAAAATAATATTAGTAACCAGGGAGACTGAGATATACAAAGAGATATAAATTCAACAGAAGTATTAGTTCAAATTCAATCTGAAATAAAAAAATCAGTAAAGTAAATACACAGAAGAGGATACAAGTGACAGGAGCTGCAGGAGCTGATAGCAATGAATGATGTGGAACAGCTGAGATTTAAGTCCATTTTAGGACAACCAGAACAGGCATAGACATAGACAGAATTTGCTGGACAGGTTGGAGTAAGACATGAAACAATTTGCAACATGCCAAATATAAGAAAAGGACATAACTGAATTTGTAATTTTGCTGCAGTTGACAGTAATAGGAAACAACAAGCCTGTTCTTTTAAGCAGAGTGGGCACAGAAGGGCATGTCCAAATGTTACATACAATTTTTTCAGTTGCATGTTCAAGTCACACATGCATGCTCCCCCAATTAACTGAAGGAAATTGTTTGGACAGTGTTTTAATTTGCCCATAGAATAATGTCTGCACTAGGCACATGATTTTTGGTTTTGGTTGGGGGCGGGGCGCATTAAATACACACTGAATTCAGATTTTCTAGGATGGAAGGAAATAAACAGATGCCAGATCTTGATGTGACACTAACTCGAGTAGGACAACAATGGTGCTTTTGTATACACAACCTGTTTATCTGAAGTCACTCAAACTTAACGTTAAGAGTTAGCAGCTAGACTGTCAACTTCTCTGTGGTGCTTTACAACAGAAAGCTCTCTTCCCCATGTCACCTCTGTGAAGCCATGATCTGCAGATACCCATACAGTTCATTCAACCAAAGGCTAAGAGCTTTAAGTATACTTGAGACCACAGCACACTTCAAAGGTCATTATTTATCACCATTCAAACAGGAAGCAATTAATTTTTAATGGAAAATCAAGTCAGTACATCAAGGGCTTTTTTTTGACATGCCACAGCTTTATGAACTGCTGGGAGAAAATGAGGTAGCCTGTAGGGAAACAGGAAACCTTTTATTTACTAGTGAGGAGGATCCTAACGGGTGTCTCTTGTGTTGTGGTGTGTAAGGTAAAACACAGCTAGATATTACAGCAACATTCAAAAGGACATAGCTCAAATATTTCCCCTTTCACACAGCCTGTTTTCCTTCTTTCCAAATATTTGCAGTGAGAGTTCATTTTCCCTCCTGCTTACCTTTTCACCAAACAAAAATAATGCTAGCAAAACACACTGCACACAACCAAAATGAAAAAACAGCTAAGAAACATAACGTAGTCAGAAAGAACCAGGCTAGTTTAATCTCATTCTGATTTAATGAGGATGTTTTGTTTAACAATTATTCAACTTCCTTAGGAAAAAACAAAACCAGAGAGAAACAGTGCAACCATGCTGCTTCCAAGAACCAATTTGTGTACACGAATCTCCTCTGAATAGCATGAGAAGAATGGAAGAGTCTGGTAGTCTCTCCCCTCTTAGGATATTCCTTTCTAGGCCAAGTGCTTTCAGAGGGATGCTAACCTGGAACATAGCCACAAAGTCCTCCCACCTTGGGCCTGGCCCTCAGGCCTCGAAGTCATTAATGCTTTCAGAAGGAAAGACTCTCCAGAAAGATTGCATTTGTATCAGCTTCGCTTCAGACAACCCCTGCAACTCAGCTTGGGGAACAGGTAGAGTAGGATAGAGAGGAAAAATCCTTTTGGATATTGGGATATCGCAGCTTCTGTTGTGGATGTAAAGAGACGCTGGCAGCTCAGGGACTGCCTGATGTGGAGGTAGGCATTTAGCATCCGGCACGTGCCAAACAAAGGGGTTGGACAGTCAAATGCTCCACAAATGCAGTATTGGAGAGATCTGGAAATACTCCAAACTCTGCTGATCCTCCCCCAAGATGCAAAATGGAAATCACATTCCAGATTCCTCCTGTCAGGGGAAGGAGAGAAATACTGCACACAGAGTGAGGTAGCTTTTCCTCTCCTAAAACATCTCTAAATTATCTGAAACTAAAGTATAATAGAAAGCCATTGAGTCTCCTCTTACCAGTCACTGAGGGGCTGTGGACCCTGGGTCTGGCAGACATACAGAAGGGCAGATGAATAAACACAAAGGAGGAGTCTAGCAGACACCCAGGACCACAGGACAGAGGTTCAGAAGCCGGAGCCATGGCCTAGTGGTGGACAACCACACTCCAGAAGCAGGCACAAGGCGACCACTGCAAGCGGGCACAGTTGTCCAACTATGGAGCCGACAGATCACACCCTACACTGGATGAGTGCCCTGGTAACCAAGAGTGAGGCTTGCTCATGACTGCTATCATACCCACATGGTTAGGGCTTGCTCACCCAACAGCTCCTGCTTGGCTCCAGTTGACACAAAAATCACAGACCCTGATGGTTTTCTATGCTAAAGCAGAAAACTAAAGGGACTTCTAAGCTAATAAGAATAAAATTATTAGCTGTAACGGAAGAAAGTCTTCCTTTCTGCCCCCCCCGCCCAATCCAGCTTTCCTACCATCTTTGGCACTTATAAAATGTTTGTCTCCCCAGAACAGCTATATTGCTGGGACAGGATGGAAAAACATGATACTATATTTTCCAGCCACAAGGATAAACAGGATGCTAAACTCAGATTAATTCTCACTAGGATCTTGTAACAAAAAATAGCAGCAACAAAACATTTCTTAGTCCTTCTGCATGTGTTGCAGAGAACATCTAAATCAGGGGCTGCGCTACTGGGCTCAGTGTTAACCATTTTGCCACAGGGATCATAGAACAATTTTTTTTCAGAGCTTGCTTTGTGAAGGAGCAAAATCCTGAAAATACATTAGTGATGACTTTTTGACACAAAAGAAACTTTGACACTTTTTGAAAAAAATTAATTAGAAGCAAGACTTTTCTTCATTTGAATCTAACAGGAAGCGATGTTTTGGGTATAAACAAGTAGAAAGCAATTCCACTGCCACCAGCATATCATCTTTATTTTACAATTGTCACTCTGCAGTATTGCATAGATCCTCTAAATACTTAAAGCAGAGGGAAAGCCAGGTAGGCAGACAATTATGGAGGAGTGAGGACTGATGGTGTTGGCTGGACCAGCTGGGTATGAACCACAACTGAAAATGCAACAATGCATTTCACAGTGTTTTGAGCAAACGCTACAGTCTCAGCCCTTCCATAGTGACTGGAATTAGCAGTTAATGGATCCAAGTATGTTCTCACACCACTATTACTATGGTCACTGAATTCATTTTTGATTGCCTTACTGATTTACAGGAAGTCCCAAGAGATCAAAACCAAACCACTGACCTCCCCGCTCCTTCCCTTCTCATATCTTACTGCCAGAGAATCCATAACAGAGCTGCTCAGGTTTAGTCCTACCATAATTCTACTAAGTTCAATCTGCACGCTCTACTGTAACATGAAATTTGGTCTTGTTTACTGTACTTAAAGTTCTAAAGAGATTATTCTAAGCCTAGTATAAAACACTGTGGAAAAAAGTCTGCAAACAAGAGCGGGCATTTACAGGCTACTTAATGACTTATCTGTACCCTCCATTTCATTCTAATGAAATAACTGGAGCTCCCTGACCCTATGAAATGTCTTCAGTACCAAAGAATCATTATTAAAGATACATAACTGTGATATTACAAAAAAAACCCCTAACCCCAAGTCCCTTGTCTTGCAGTTCTAAAACTAACTTAAGTTCAATGTAGTCCATAAGCATCAGAAAGTATTGAAAGTCTGCCAATGTCCACAGGAAGATTAGTGCTAATTGGTAGTGATCTTTGAAAAGAAATCACTTTGGAAGTGTTAAAAGGGAAATATAAAGTGGTGACTTACCACTAAGTCATGGGAAATATCTTTGCTAAGCAGTTGCACTAATTAGAGAGAGACAGGAGAAAAAAAAAAAATGACCCCAATCTAGAAAAGGGCTCAAATAACTTAAATCCAACTGAACTGGGCATCAAAGTTATTCACTCTTCAGAATTAAACATGTACTTCTTGCTTAGCTGGAGCAGGGCCCAGAAATAGGAGACATAACACATCTCTCCCTTTCATTTTGAAAACTGCTTTAATTATATGTTGGTGATCTAAGTAAGGATTAACCCTCAGCTTTCTGGAAACAGCCTTCAAGTTTTGCAGTTCTCAGTCTGCCCAGTTTTAGACCCATAGTACAAACCATTATGTTGGTACTTGCTGGCATAGATGGCCCAGGTGCTGGGTGCTGCATGCGGCATGGCATGGCACCACAGACTCGCCACATCTGTCTCCACCCTCCCAAGAGCTGAGACTGCTTCAAAGCCATCAGCCTGTCCCTCATCCTCACTGACAGTCAAACAAAACTCAGAAGGCTTTTAGTCCACCTCTGACAATAGTACACCTCACCTAGCTGAGTAGTACCTGTCCTCCCTGCCTTACCCCAGCCACCTGCACCCCACAGTTGGGTCTGCCCAACTGTGCCCATCCACTCTGCCAATCTCACAGGAACCCAGCCCATTTCCTGTAATTCTTCTCTCTTACAACTAACCTTTTCTGTAGTTTCTGAAAGATGTGGCTGCTCTCCTCAGGCACCATAACTTCAGTTTAAGGGCAAAAGCCTGGGAGGGGCCCTTCTTCCCATTAAAGAGCCAGTGATAGGCATTTAAAGATGGTTTTCTGGTCCCAGTAAGAAGGGAAGATACTCAACAGTTTTGAAAAAACAGTCCATTTTTAGCCAGATACCAGTTTGCATCCCTAAGAGCCCTAAAAGCCAAATTAAAGGAAACATTCCCTGAAGTGGCATCCTATTCTGCACTCTTAATTTCAAAAGGCGGGTATTCAGAATCCTATAGTTCACTGTATTCCTTTGTCATTTGGCAATTAAGAGAGGATTTTTCGCACTATGTTTATTTTATCAGCTATTTTTCCCCTTTCAGAAGGCCTACAATGAAAGACAGGTTTCACTGAAATCAATGACAGCACTCAATGATTTGAAGCTGGGTCAGTATTTCAATTCACGTCTTGTCTTGAGGCTTATTTCTAAACACATAAGGATTGCATGATGGTGTGGCTCCTTCATAAGAATGTGAAAATTTGAGGCTAGTGATAGGCCTGAAACTCTGGTTGTGCCCTGGTCAATATTTTCCATACAAAATGCAGACTTAGTTCTTATCTCTTAGCACAGAAGTATGGCCAACACCACTTATCTGCTTATTCTTAGGCACAGGAATATCGGTGTTCTTGGCTGTGCTTACGAGAGGATTTCAATATATTAGAACACCATAAAAATCACTGAAATGCAGTAACATTGTTGCACATTTATTGCTTTTAACCAACTATAAAAAATAAAATGTAAGCTTTGTTTCCCCTCCATTGGTTTTGGGAGAAAGCCAACCCTCACTCCACAAAGTGTTATTTGCAAAATGCTCCTACCTTGCCAAACCATTAGATTTAAACCTTTTTAAGCAGTGCACAGGATACCATAAACCCTAGATAGGCTTTGAATGATTCGACATCTCCATTCTTTCCTTTTGGAGTTATACAAGTGCTATTTAAACATGATACATGTTTTAATACACTGTCATTACTTCCTATCTTTAGTCAATTACTTCCCAAGCACAACCAAAGTAATCCTTTTTGCTTAGCATTAAGGACTTAGAGACAAGGCTGTTATGGAGGAGGAAGATCTGCCTTAAGGATAGCCTGAGATTTTCTAGATACCCCCAGAGGAGGGATGAGGTGAGGAGTGGGGTCTACAAGTCAATTAAACCACTTTAAATCCACAGCGTTACATTAATTCCAGTGTTATATTAACTGTGCATTAACTGGATTGGCCCAAGCAATCATCTTTTCCTTATGAGGTATTTTTACTTCATCATGTTAACCAAAATAAGAAAGAAAAGGAGTAGAACCTCAAGTCCAAATCACTTTTAAGGAAGCTTGACATTTATTTCCAAATTCAAATCCATAACCAATATAATTTTGCTTCCAGGTTACACATTTAAAGCTGCAAGGAAGCATACCTCCTTTTATTGAAGAATCTAAGAGATTTATGCTTGTTTATGCAGAGCCCTAACATACAAAACATAGCTGACAGGATTTTACTTTCTATCAAATTCAAATTGCAGAATGTCCTTCAAGCCTGATCTAGTATCAGCACCAAGACCTACTTTGAACCCAGTCAGGACTCTAAAATTAACAGCAGCATCTGGTAGGAAACTCGAAAAACCTGGCATTCGAAAGGTAAGAAAAGAACCACTCAGTTCCAAAAAGATTGGGAGAAATATCCTACAAGTAATATCTTCTTGGCTTTCAAAGAGAATGCTCTTCCTGCTTGAAATCCATTCACGTGGCAGACCAGAATCGCCTAGATGCCGTTCTCTACTGCATAAACTTTACATTTTTAGACTCTTTTAATTACTTTGATTTAGACAAAATGAAGCCACTTAAGACCTGGTAGAAAATAACCCAATTACTATTTCCCTTCTCATCAAGTCTGAAGATTAATTATGCATTCTAATAAAGGCTTAAGGACTTTTTTCTAACAGCTGCTGACCATTTTAATGTTAAACCAACAAGGTTTTTAAACACAGGCTTAACATAATTGTCTAAAAATTCCTCTGAGAGTAAATGGTTCTATTGATAGCCACAACAAGTTAGGCAGAGGAGATGACCAGGACCTGAGAGCTTAGAACCTGGCAGAAAAGAACCTTTAAAAAAAAAAAAAAAAAAAAAAAAAAAAAAAAAAGGAGAGATAAAAAAATTTTAATATAAAAAAA
>VYZV01008180.1:65671-79001 GCA_013401275.1 Pandion haliaetus | reverse complement strand
CAAAAGGAATCTATAGATCAAATGCTGCAAAGGAGTAGAATATAATGTAGCTTTCAAACAGATCTAGATGGAGTTGACAGGGAAGGGGCTAACTTGGGTTAGAAACACAAACTGAGGGGAAGAAAGATCAGGGCATGCAACTCAATTTTTTTGTTAATTTCTTTATCTGGGCCACATTTAAGTTACTCTCTTCATTTGGATACTATCACTGTGACCTTCCTGTCCTTAAAAAATGCTAGTGCTGTAAAAAGAGAGGGGGAGGGACAGAGAAGTATTGGTTGTATGAATACAATCTTTGATAAAACTCAATTTATGTAAAAACTCAATTTATGTAAAATTATTCAGCTGAAATTCTTAAATTGTTTTCAAACATTTAAATAAGTGATTAGAGCCTGTGAGACTAATAAGAGATACTACACCAATTTTACTAAAGGGAGTATACTAACTTGGTTGAAACTCAAAGGCAGAGTTGAGATTAGAGGAAGAATCTCTCTTTGGAACATGGGAGCTGGTAAAAATCACTGGTTTGTCAACAACATTTGGCTTTAATCTTCCTCTGGGATAGGAGAAATGTCTGAGAGCTATTCTCATTCTGCTCTCCAGATCAGATCATTTCTAAATCATGCTGAGATTTTTACCTTTAAGGTCTGGGGAAGAATTTAGCTTTTTCTCATTTTCTCCAGTAATGAGATATCTCTCCGGAATTACAAAATCATCGGCCTAAAAGTTAAAAAAAACCCCTCTTTTCATTCTGGGGTAGAAATTTTACCATATTTACAAGATCTTTATACTACCACCCCCCAAACAGTCTATGTGCTATTGAGATTTGCCTTTAACTAAAATCCTGTGGTTACAATCAAGAAGAAGCTTTATCAGTCAGATAAAGGGTCGGGGCCCATCTTGATGCACGTGAGTTGCAAAAGTTCACCATGTAGCAAAACAAGGACAGGGCCAAAAGCATCAAGGTGAAAGAAAGAACAGTAAAGTGCGAAGAGGTTATACACTTGTCCAAGGGAAAAAAAGGCAGACATTTATAGGGGAAATAAATACATTCTCTATTCCTGTGAAATGGTTTAAGTCCTGAATTTACAGCAACACTTCGGCAGCTCAGCTCCTGTATTGTTAGCACTATAAGAATGCTGATACTGCTAGATTTGGGGGACGTTAATGGAGCTTCTAACCCAATAAAATGCAGGTACTTCTGAGGATTTTAGGAGGCACCCTTTACTGGGAAGCTGTGGGATATATTGCATGCTGTTAAGTTTTATATAGGGTCTTAACTGAATTTTCCAGATGCCAGCTGAGTGGGTCAAATTCATTCTCAATGCCTTGTGCAATACCCACTTTGTGGCTCAAGCTAGGAACACAGAGCCAAAACCAGCAAATAGAAAAGTGGAAAAAACAGTGTAAATAATGGATAACTGCAAATTGAAAGTAACATTAAAACACTACAGAAATAATTCTACAGATCTTTTTACTAAAAACTTGCTCACTAATTACCACTTCTCTAAAGTTTTCAATACTATCTTTTCTTCAGAACAGCTGTGAAGAATCTCAACCTCCAACTATTTGCAGGCTGGTTGTTGGCTATGTCCTAACGCATGACAGCAAACACACTTGCCACATAGCGACAGCTATAGTTTGTGCACTGCCATGACCAGTCCATCTGCTACCACTACCTGTGCCAGTACAAAGGGCATGATTATACAGCGCTGAATAATAAACCAGAGGAAGGAAATACCTCTGGTGGCAAAACGTTCCTGCTCCGAGTGCTCCTCCATCTGCTCTCCAGGGGTGCTATAGTGAACGCTGGTAAAAATGAACACAATGCAACATAAGGCAAACCATGACCAAAGAGGCATTCTTGGGTCATTTCTACTCTCACCCTGAGAAAGGAAGGCAAGTAGATGTATTCATTAGTCTGATGCTTAAGGTCTAAATGAAGGAACACACCAAGAAATATGGGGAGGATTTGAGGCATGTCCTCCTCTCCCAGAATCCAAAGAGGAGGGGCCTGGTGAAGCTGGAACACAGGAATTTTTCTCTGCCCCAAACAGAGAGAGTGAGAGAGCGCGCACTAATATGGATTACATCAACTCATGGAACAGCTTGGTTAAAGAAAGACTGTTCTGTGTCATGGGAGACAATGTGAGCTCTCTAAGACTGTAAAAGCAAGAGTCCAAGTACCAGTACAATTCCCACCAAGCACAGAACTTCTACCATATAAAGTCTAATTCATTTTGAATAGATCAGAAGTGCTATACTTCAGTTGCTGTTTCTCTGAGAGAAGATTAAAATATTTCAACAGAATTGAAATTTTCTGGAGTAATAGGAAGACTTACTCCAGAATAAAAAAAAAAACCAAACGGATTTTCCAGAACATGCAAATTTAACTGAAATCTATTTCAGTGGAAAAATCCTGAGTCTTGCCACCTAGTCTGGAAGGACAGACACAAATCCTCCACCGCTGCCACTATCAAGCTCTTGCCAGCTACACTTTGTGCACAGGGGTGCAGGAAGCAAGGGTCTCTGTTGAGCTCTTCCCAGGGCCGTCTCCTGGGTTCAGATGTAGGCAGCCAAACCTTTCTTCCCCTCTTGTACTGTACCTCAGGACAGGACTGTGAAGCAGGAAATGAAAAGAAATAGTCAGCTCTCAACTGACAGTCTTAAACAGCAGCAAATCCCTACTTCTGAGACTGCTAATCCATATTCTCCCTACCAAAAATACTATTTTTATTCCTCCATTAGTAGGAATGGCATGAGTCAACAGATAAATGCATTTTCTTTTCAAGAAAGGCATGACAAATGCTGTGATTTCACCTTTATGTTGCAGATTCCCCCACTTCAATAAACCAGCTTTGTTTTTAAGCTAACTGAAATGAAACATCAACATTCCCCTTAGAAACCAAGCCTCCCTTGCCATTGCTGGAATGGAGCAAATAAGAATTGAGATACAAGCTTAAAGCTTCACAAATCACTTCCATACCTGACAGTTAAGATATCTAGGGCTGAGGTCAATACAGCACAGCCAGCTGAAAATTCAAAGAGGAAAAACTAGGAAGCTATGGCAATTTATAGTGATTAAGGATCTGACTCATTGATTCCAGTTGTTCTTTTCCTCTCACTAAGGGAAAGCCAGAAGTTGTCTTACGAAAACAACAAAGATATGTATGCAAGCATAATTGAAGAAACGGACCCCTTGGTTTTGGTAAATACTGATCCCCTCTTCTCTACATGCATTGGTTGAAGTACTGTAAGTCAGCAGTCAGGAAATCAGTTCTTTTTGCAGTTACAGCTGGATAGATTCAATGCTTGGGATAAATTGGCCTTGAGCAAATTTAAAAAAAAAAAAGTAGTATTTCCATATTTCCTTGCTAAATGATCCCAAGAGGCATACGTCTCTATAAAACAGTTAAAGGGAAGCTGCTGACTTGCACTTAGTGGGTTCAACAATTTGAAAATTATTAATTTTGTTTTAAATCTTAGAGACCCACTTATGCAACAGACAGCAAGGAAAGAAATTCGATTTTTTTTGAGACACTTCCTATTTGGAAGATTAACAGATGGAATCAGTGGTACATTACAATGAAATTTTAATTATCAGAAGTTTGGCACAGTGATAGATTTCACTGCATTGCTTTGCCAGTGTACTCTGTCTTCCAAAGACTCAGCTTCACACCCAGCCTTCAGCTCCAGTTCATTCACTTTGGAGCTTGCCTCTCTACAAGGTGCTCGGTTTTGGAACTGCTGAGGGAGCAAACAGTCATTTGCCATTGATAAAGACCTCATGGTAGCTTTCTCAGTGAAGCTGTATTGGCCCTCCTGTGGCCACAGGGGAAAGGGACTTGCATGCCTCTGATCCCTCTCAGGAGAAGCTTCTGCAGCATAAAATGAGATCCACAGCATGCTGTCTATACTGACAGAGGATTATCATTGCATGCACCCTCACTCTCCTCTATACAGAAAAGCAGTGGGACAGCTTTAGCAGTAAACAGCTCCAATAGCTCTGTGCCAGCACATTACTACTTTTTGTCAACTGAATTCCCAGATGGCCATTAGCACCCAGCTATTTGACTTGTATACTTTCAAAGGCTCAGAGAGCAGTGTGCACTCATGCCAGATTCCTATAAGGTAACTGTAACCATACCATGCTCACTTCAGCTCTTCCAGAAGGTTTGTTCAGATGTGGAACATACTTAGCAGTTTTCAGTCCTTAGTTACAGTGGCTAAACATATGCCATGTTCACTCCATTTGATTCTAGAGGTGAGAAAACTCATGTGTATATGTATTTTATACACATATGTTGTATATGGTTTTTATATTTATCAGGATAGGATTCTTAGTTGAGATAAACCAGAGCAGGTTTAGAGATGCCCTGATTTATGGCAAAAGCATTCTTGCAGATAGAGGCTTTAGGATAAAAGGCTGTACAGAAAAGACAGGCATTCTTATTAGTCTCTGGTTTAGCCCTCCTACGTAAAAGAAAAATTCAGTGATGTGGAAAAGATTCAGGAGAAAACACTGCTTCAATAGTAAGGGCTAGAGATTAAGTATACTATTAACTACATATTCTCTGCGTGTTCTTTCAGAGCCTACTGTGCTATTCACAGTCACTTTGACTATTTAGGACAAAGCTCTCCCTGGGGACCTCACCCAAGAGTAAACAGAGTTACTTCAAGAATTAAAATAAACTGCTGGAGGTGTATCACACTTTATGGGAATTGCAATTTTCCTCTCAGGTATGGATCAGAGACACAAAGCCAAGGGCTGCAGTAGGAGTGGGGCTGGAAAGGGGCTGACCACAGAGCAGGTAGGATGCCAAAAACATTGCCTCCAGAGAAGTTTTTCCTCCAGACCATCTCTGGGGTTCCTGTGCTCAGTATCAGCCCACATGGATGCCTGGGGTTGGAGCTGAGATAGAGACAAAGCAGAGAGCTGCTTTTGGAGTGGTGGAAAGGGGCTGCCAACCCTGCTGTTACCTTAACAAAACCCAAAGTTCAACTTGAATGGAAGGGTCAAGACTGCATACTCCCTCTTAGAGCATTCCAGAAAGAATAAACCTGGAGAAAGGACATTGATAAGGTTTGATCTGGATGGAAGGTACAGCTTTCTGCATGTAAGCATAGCTCAGGAAATTCAAGTACTCTCCCCGGATTGCTGGGAGCGAAGAAAAATAGCCTGTTATATTAATAAGGAAAGGCAAGTAACCAGAGGGACTTACAGAATCACACCTACTCACCTGCAAGGAAGGACAATATTATACATAATGCAGGAACTAACTACAATTGTTGCTGACCTCCATAAGAGCTGGAAATAGAATAAGTCAAGTGGATCTGATTCTAGCTTCAAAATGTATATAAAAAGAAGCCAATTTCTTTTTGAATAGCATGCTTATATTTAGGATCCTAAATCTGTATTTGGAAGCCTAAGGAACTGACCTGATTTTCTGAAGTGTTCAGCTCCCAGTGAATGAGTGGAAACATTTTTAAGAGGCTTCTGTGGGAACTGCGGGATTCAAGAGCTTTGGATGAGGAGAAGGAAATCAAAGTTTCACTCTATTTCTTAACTTCAGGCTTACAAATCTAAGACTTGCATTTTCAGAATTCATCACTGCAGTAATGTCTGGTTTTGCTTTAAATATTGTCCTGCTAGAACTAAGTGTGTGGATTTCTAAAAAGCTTTCAGACTCTTTCACTACCATTTAAATAAGGATATTTAACACAGAGTAAACACAGTCCCACTTTTCTGCCACACTAATTTGAAATCCAGATAAAATGATCCTGACAGCAAGAGCAAAGCTGTATAAAAAAGCCATAGCAAAGCCATATGAAAGCCAGTAGTAAACTACATTTTGGAACATTCATGTTATGGAAAAGGTAAATTTCTAGTATCTCAGTTGAGAAAAAAAGAAGACTTCTAATGATTAAGTAAACTGTGGAGGCCTCCATTTCCCTGAAAATGGCCTTTCCTCAGCAGATTCTCAACTTTTTTTGAGGTCACTTTGTTTAGTGTCTTAAAAGGGCACTGGTATCAGTCTCTCTTCCATTTGGAAACTTCCTTTTATCCTCTCAAGACCAGAAGACTGTATAAACCTCTTTGGAAAAGAGACTGTGTAAACCTATGGCCTAACCAATCCATATCAAAACACAGGGATACATCATGAATTACTGCTGTATTATTTCCTCTAATGGCATGATAGCGTGAAAATCCCAGAGTTCATTCTATGCAATATTTGCAAGTGCAAACATTTTTAACGTTACTGCCTTTCTTTAGAAGTTCTGAAAATTGAGAGAAGAAGGTGGTACATTCTCACTGCATTCTTATTTTTATCTCACAGTGAATATTTTGAGGTTTTAGTGTAATTCATAATTTCATTAAGATTTGAATGGAATCCCACCAAGAAAGTCTAAATACAGTCCTCTCCACATGCCCTTCACAGAAGCACTGGGGTCTACAAATCTCATAGACCTGCCTGATAAATGTATCATTTGTATGATACATACATATCATTTGTACGTTAAAGCCACTTTTTAGAAAGCAGACACTTTAAATTAGGCACCTTTCTATAGAGATAAGTTTTACAGTTTAGTGTGCTATTCATAGTAAAAAAATACTCATACACACAGGGTACCATTATCAGCAGTCATGAAGCAAAGCTCATTAGAAAAAAAGGCAATTGGAGTCTTACTTTTCTCAATGCAGAAGTGCAACTATCCAGAACAAGGACAATGTCAAGACCATTATTTTCGGCATATAAATGTCTGCAGGCCCCAAAAGCAGGGCTGGCAACCCTTTATGATAGATTATGATATACCAGCTAGAGGTAGTTATTACCAGCAGTCATTACATTTGTAAACTGACAGAAAAAAGACAAAAAGTAGAGCAGAACAGAGATGACCCATCAGATCAAACCAATGAGGAATTAAACAGACCTCCCCAAGTCACCCATCCTGCAACACCAGCAACTCTTAACAGGCCCAATTTACCCCCCAAATAGGCTGCGTCATTTCTGCATTGTCTGAAAACGTACGTGTGTGTGTGTGTGTGTGTGAAGTGCTTTCAACACCAACCGTAACAAAAGCAAAGAAACACAACTGATTGTTCTACATCAAAGCCTTTTTTTGAAGTCTTATCACCTGTTTCCAAATTCCCTATTGACTGTGGATTGCCACAATACCCAGGCAAACAATTTTCCACACTCTTCAATAATTCAGTGGCATATGGATAGCAAATTCAGACTCTCTGCTGTCTGAAAGCTTTTATATCACTCTGGGGCAGAATTTTAAGGTAAGATTTTCAAAGCACTGCAAGGAATGTAATCACTTTGCGTTATTTTCAGTGGAAAGCACATGAATCAAAGCCTGCAACCCCTCAAAGAGCTCAGGCCAGGCTTTCCTTCTAATCCCTGACCAATGCTTGATTGTACAGAGTCCTTTGAGTAAACCCTCCAAACCTGAATCTATACTAGATTTACTAGTAAATAAAAATGTGTAAAAAACAGATAACTTTACAAAAAAAAAAATTCTTAAGCATTTTTTACTTTAGCCAGTTTTCCCTTAAAACAGCACTAGAAGAAATAGATGATCATGATATCTATAGATCAGTTTATTTATAAGTCCAGTTGTTCAGTGACCATGGAGAGCTAGAAAAAAACATATGCATTCTAGCGCAGGTGATACACCCAAACACACACACTGGCTGGACAGCACAATTATCTTGCAATTGTAAAGCTGCTCAAGAGTGTGATAGTTCCAGTACCATAGCTTTCAGGCAATGTAAAGCAGTGATTTAATAGAAAAGCTGGCTATTAACAAACTTAATAGTCTTAAGACAGACACCAAGTTTCACCATTAGACAGTAAGGTCCCAGCTGGGACTGAGAATTTCTTCCCTGGGAACTATTCAACTCATAATTCAGCAATGACTTCAGTTTCTGCAAGTAGGCAAGAAGTAAATAGCTCCCACTACTGCCTCCTGGCAAGGGTGTCACAGCACACACAGCAGAGGAGAGGGGAGCCCTCCTGCAGCCCCACAGATGGCTGAACACCTTGTCACTCCCTAAAATGGGTACAGAAGTCAGCACTCCTTAGCAGATGACATAGACCCTCAGGGACTGATACATCTCCAAATCTCTGAGTACAATGGAGGAGAGGCTTGAAAAGGAAAGGAAGGGGAATAAGAAGGAAGCTTTAACTCCTTAATTTAAAGCCATTTCCTAATGCCATCCCACCAAAGCATGGTACAGCCCAAACCACTTCTGTCTCCAGGATTAACAGTATGTGCTGCAGAAGAAGTGGTCTTGTGGATGTCAATAAGTCACACACACAAAGCTCAGAGCAAATGTATCAGAACTAGACTGCTGTTTACAGAGCCTATGCAGTACTGATTTGTCCACTGAAATACAGCAAAATTTTCCATTAAATTATTGACTGATCTACTGGAAGGGAACCTACTAGAAAGAAAGTAGAATTTGCTGTTCAAAGGTGCAAAAAATAAATGACAACGCTGCTTAACTGCAGAAACAAATGGTAGAATACATAAACCCAAAGGATTAGAGTCTACACAGCAATGTCCAGAGCTGACCATCTTTCATTCCATCCCTCACATAAAATACTTAGTGAGAGGTATGGAAATAACGACTTTATAATCTGAAACCCAATGAAATAATACTGATCTAGACATTAAGTGTTAGTTGCCTGTAGTTGTCCTATCATATTGTACATCAACTATTTCCAAATGGACTTCTGAACTCAAGCTTGCAAATCTCAGTACAGAAGGAGGACCAGCATGATCTACAGATACAAAGTTCCCCACAGCTGGTAACAAGTCATAGCCCTTAATGGTCTCTGCACTGCAAAGGGGTAGTTTGTGGTATTTAAAATGGGTTAGTAAGCCATAGTGTTTCAGACTGAATCCTTGAATCAAAGGGAACTTCCCTTAGGCAAAACTGCTATAGGATTAAGATCTGACTGACTGAAGCAACAGCCTTCTTTCACTCTGTTGATGGCACAGAATTCCAGTGTAAGGAGAACATGATGACACACAGAGTGATTTCCTCCTAAAGATACTTCAATGCCATGAAAGAGAAATTGTGAAATAGGCAGCCAAGTTCTGTTTTCTGCTGGGGTATGTCTGCTCAGCCGGTTCTTCAGGGTACAAATACGATTGGCAAAGTCTACAGAGAATCAGCTGACAACAAGACATTAGTCAGGGGAATGCACAGATGTTACAAACACCTACACTTTGTTCCAAAATTAACTTTTCTATTAGCAAACATTTGATGGTCTCAGGTCTGCCTTAGAACAACAGTCTGCTCATGAATGCTCATTGGGAAAGTGTTACCTATTAGTTCAGGTAATTTGATCTTAGAAGATACACGTATAATATTAACTTGAACCAATAGGCCGAGGAGAAAAGAAAGAGCTATTTAACCATATACTCAGCACTATTAATTACTTCTCCCTTGCCTACTACCACTGATTACAGTCATTTATTGCACACAGTGATGTGTCCTGGACAGTCCAGATATATAATTATGGTGATAAAGCCATTTCTGATGAAGTTCTGAAGGCAGCTTTCCTGCCAGATTTAGTATTCAGTTATGGTCCCAAGGTTTAGGCTCTCCTATGCTGATTTTCTAAATGCATTGCACCGTCTTCTGGGACATCTGGTCAGACTCTCCTCTGATGTAAGCGAACCTGGTAGCACTGTGGGGAAGAGAATGATTTCCTTTTCCACCAGCTGAGTGTCTGGCACATACTTTCTTCTAATTCATATTCATCTTTAGGTCTTTTGAATTTGTGGGAGGGAGTTAGCTGCCCATGGAAGTTGTAATTGTTTAGAAGCTTGGACAATTTCCCTTGTAGCCTGCAACCCTTGCTGAGAACACCTTAATTATTAAAAAATGAGACTATTATATCAATTGTCCTTAGTAAACTGACAGTATGCCAACTAACATGGATCTAAACAGGTATTTGTGGTGCCCTTCACCCTCTCACCTCACATAGTTTAACAGCTAAGCAAAAAATACTGTAAATGAAACATTTTGACAACATCTTCAAATGGACATATATTTAAGGTGCCTGAGTTTGAGTAGCAGAGCTGCCACACGTTTTTTGCTCCTATTGATTCCATGTAGAGTCATGGATCATCAGCAGTTCCTAACAAACATTGTTATGCAAGCAGCTCTCTAGACAGCAACAACTGGAAAACATTGATGGTAACTATAGAACCTCCAGCCCTCTGCTCATACAGCAGCTTAAGAAAAAAGTGAGACTTGTCATACATTTTGTCTTGAAGTCAAACAGACCTTTTTCAAAAGCATATTTTGGTTACAAAGTTAATGAAAATGCATTGGCCCATAGCCTTGAAAGTGTCATTACATGCACCAAATACAACACATCAAAACTCACATAAAAGGAAAAAGTGGAACAGAAGCCTCCAAGAAAATACAGATCTAGATGGCTTGTAGGGTTAGATAATCCCCTACATGTACATGTACTAAGTTATGGCTCAAAGGAATTAATCAAACTAGACATATCACTTAATAAGAATTAGAGCTCTATGCAGGAAAAGGAAGGAAATAGTTAATGAAATCACTAAGGTACTTCTTATGCTCTCACGCTCCAGAAGTCTAAATAGAGATAATTGCCAAGGCAGTAACTGAGAGGATAGAAATCCACTCAGTGTCTGCTGCCCAGGATGTGAATGACTTCTGAATGAAGACAGATTCATCCAAATAAAACATAACTTCTACATAATCCAGTCATTTCCAGCTCCTAGAAAATTCCAACCATATTTGGAAAAAAACCTTTATTTCATTTTCTTAAAGAAATTTGTGGGGAAATTATGGCAATTTGGTAAACAGAAAAGTAAATAGTTCTGTAAAGATTTAGAATGTTTTCTAGAAGCACTGAAATAATGGAAGAGTCAAAGTCCAATTATCAAAAAGTGACAGACCTCTAATCCCACCAACGTTCAGAGAAATATAACCTAAGTCTTCCTGAAATTGCTCTTAGACTCCTAAGTTACTTGGGCATATTTGATGTTTTAAAACTGGATACACACACACACACAAAATATACTAGACTTTCAAAATCACAGGGGGAAACATTCATGAATGAAGAAGTATTACAGAAACACTCAGAAGTTCTGTCTGCTCTCTCCCACCTCCTGTCAACATTGCCATGTAGTATCTAATCTACAAAAATATTCCACATTTTCATTTTTTAGTCCATAGGCCATTCATTTTTCTTCCCAAAGAAATACCTGTCTCTGCTTTCATTTCTTTAAGTCATCATTTTCCCTGCCTTATCTCTTTCACTTTCCTTTCTTTTCTCATTTTTCTCCCTTTAGCTCCTCCCATCAAAAGAAAAAGACTTCCAAAGCCAAGGGACAAAGTCAGACCACCTATAACAGGGGTGACTTGCACAGGTGCTAGGCACAAATGCTGACTCCAATAACTGGTCAGAGTCAACACAGCTGGAAATGCAACTAGCTTCTTGAGACTTGGTATGAGATTTCAGACACTCAGCTGTGACTTCTTTCTCTTCCTTCTCCCTTTCCCAGCATTTCATCCACTGTGAAATTTGAGTGAGATCTTTATCTCCAGTTACCCTTCCAAAGGAGGCCACTGAGGCAACATATAGGGTACAATTTTTAGAAGAAAGTGCCACCGAATGAACTGCCAACATGATTTCCAGCACTAAGGCACACCTACATACAATGAAAGAATCTGTCATTTTATACAAATAATTTAGAAGGCAACCAGCCTTTCAAAATGACAGATCCACAGCTCAGTCTGAATGAATGCACTAGATACCACCGCAAAATAGCACTGATTTTCAAATTCTTTGAAAAAAATTCATTTGCTTGCAGTCAAAGAGCTGAAGACATATGGAACACAAATCCCGGTCTCATGACAAACCTCAGACACTTCTTTAATCTTGGATACAGCCACGTACAGCCTCATGTAAAAAGAGCAGCTGTAAAATAAAAAAATGCACATTCATGGTTAGAAGATAATAAGCCTGAGAGAAAAAGTTCAAATGTAGTAGCTTCCATCAAGGATTACCTTCATAATAGTCAAGCTCTTGATTAATACAGGAAAATTGCAGTGAAATTTTTGTCTGTGAATGACAACTGAACTCTACTGTATATTTTTTTTTCTGGGAGAAATAACTGCTGTACCATATAGTTAGGCCTGATTTAAGGTCCCAATACTGGTCCCAGTATGGACTCCTGAGGTACACCACTCGTCACTGGTCTCCACCTGGACATCAAGGCACTGACCACAACACTTTGAGCACAACCATCCAGTCAATTCCTTATCCACCAAGTGGTCCACCCATACAAATCTATCTCTCTCCATCTTAGACACAAGGATGTTTTTCAGGACAGTAACAAATGCTTTGCACAAGTCCAGGCAGATGATGTCAGTCGCTCTTCCCTTATCCACCAATGCTGTAACCCCATTGTAGAAGGCCACCAAATTTGTCAACACAATAGCGTATGTAGTAATTCTTGAAAAAAGGCCACAAAGAAGAATTGAGATTTGAGTGGAGAAAAGTGATAAAAAGAAAAAAAAGGTAATCTTGTAAAGGAAATCTTAGCTTAAATCTTAGCAGCTATCTTGATTTTTAACCATCTGCAGGTCATTCTCTCTTTCCTTCCCAATGATCATCTCAATTCTTTATTTTAACTGAAACTTTTTGAGGGCAGGGAGTACATCTGGATACAGTGTTTGGATGGTTCCTAGCAAAACAAGGCTCCAGACTTGAAGACAGAAGGAGTTTTTCCCTTGTCACACAACGAGCCAGTTAAAGAATGAATTCAAAGCTTCCCAGATTGGGAACCACCAAACTCCCACCCAGGGACAAGCCATGCAGCTCACAGCTTGTCACTAGAACTTATATGGCAATGGAGAGATCAGAGTACACAAATCACAGAATCAGAGTGGTTGAGGTTGGAAGGGACCTCTGAAGGTCATCTGGTCCAACCCACCTGCTCAAGCAGGGCCATCTATGGCCAGTTCCCCAGGAACATACCCAGACAGCTTTTGAATATCTCCAAAGTGAGAGACTCCACAAGCTCTATCAGCAACCCGATCCAGTGCTCAGTCACCCTCACAGTAAAAAAGTGTTTCCTGAGGTACAAAGGGAACCTCTGCTGTGTTTCAGTGTGTGCCCATTGCCTCTTATCCTGTCACTGCATGCCACTGCAAAGAGACTGACTCTATCTTCTTTGCATCCTCCCTTCAGGTATTCATATACATTAATAAGGTCCCCCCCGAGCCTTCCCTTCTCCATGCTAAACAGTCCCAGCTCTCTCA
>VYZV01008180.1:32579-56953 GCA_013401275.1 Pandion haliaetus | reverse complement strand
ACAGCAGGTATCCTTTAATGGGAAATTGGAATCCCATGTTGGTATGTCACTCAGTCTTTCACTACATGCTGGCAAGGATGTCTGATGTTTCTGTCTGCTGGTGCTATTCCTGGCCCAGTTTTCTCACAGAACCTTTAGAAAAAGACATCCAAGAAGTAGCTGTTTGTAGTCTGCCACAGAAGGCAAGTGCAGATATAGAGGAATAAAATACATGACTGGCTTCTCAGATTAGGTTCCAGTCATTATTTCAAAACACCTGAATGCATTCATTTGCATCTTGCAAAGTCATACAGAGTCAGATTTTGCAAGGAATCTTCAGAAATCACATGCCCCATCCCATTTAGCTGGTAAGAGTTCTGGGTTCCTAATCCACTTTGGTTCACTTACAAAAATCCCAGCTCCTGTAGCTAACACCCTCAAATCTTTCATTCTATTTCTGGGGCTGTCACCACCTGTAAATTTGGACAAAGCCAGAATTTTCTGAATGACTCATCCCTAACTACTGGGAGCAGCAAAAACTCGGCTTCCATTGCAGGAGAAAAACTAAGAGTACCCTCTAGTGTTCTGGGTGCAACCTTAAAATTTGGCCATACTCTGAAACCAGAAACAAGCTCATTTTAGGATACAGACCTTAGTTACTTGGCATCCATCATTTCCCTCTGGAAAAGGACACTCGTTGCAGCGTGATTATCTGAATGTGCCATCAAACCATCATATTACCACAGCTTAGTGTGTCACCACTTGCAAGCAGTCATTACTTACCACCTTTGTGATTTAAATATACTCAAGTGGATTTATACCAATGAACCCTTCTTTGCATTTGCAATGGGTTCAGAGCACTCCCTGTCACCTAGAGCTGCTCAGATGAAATGCAAAAGTCATTAGGGTTTTGGTAACTCAACAGCTTTTGATGCTCTATGGATCTCCTATGAGAGTCGTGTGTCTTAATTAATTTGTCAAGTGCTTCAATATCCATGGAGAGAAGGTGCAGTATAACACAAGAATTGTTATTTATAACTCTCCCTCCTTTCTGCACAAAAAGCCACATTACCTCAGATTAAATCTTGTTTTAATGACAGCAAACTTAAAAAAAATAGTGCAACTTCTGTTAACTGAATCCATTCCAGACATCTAAGTTTCTTGTCCTGCCAGGTCAGGACACTACTAGGTTCTGCCATTAACTTCCTGCTGCATGACCACAGCACAGCTTTTCACTTTTCTGGGCTTCTCTTCCAACTCATCTCTCTAGAGATGTTCTTCCTGTCAGGCTTTGTCACCCTGTACATTTAATAAGTAGTAGTAGTTATTTTGTCAATAACAAAGGAAATTTACTATTGATCTCAGCAATAGTCTTAATATATTTTGTCTTCATTGCTTTTCTGGAATAATAACAACTGGAGGGCAAGTTTAATTTAAATCCAGGGATGCACATGTGGAGTGCAGCATCTAGCGGTACATATGTAGATGATAACATGCTTGAGCAGCCTGGCCAATAGAGTACTTGCAGTAGCCCATCCATCAAGACTTAAGTTCCAGCAGATTATGCAAATTTAATGATGAAAAACAAAAGCTTAAAATGCCAGCTAGTAGCAGCAGCTTACAGTGAACAAAACAAAACAAAAATAGTGATGAAAGCCTGACACCTAAACTTCATCTTACACTGGAAAAATATCTTCCTGGAGTAAGACATGCACATGAATAATGCAGCAGTGCTAGCTGAGGAAAATGTCTGGTTTGTAAAAGCAATTCCAACTGTAAGGGTCCAGGAAATGGAATCTCAACAGGATAGGCAACACTTAGAAGCTACTGCTAAGATGACTCCTTTAGCAAACCAGAAAATAACTTACAAACAAGTCACAGTTTGCACTTCAGCAGCACACTTAATACCTGTTCAAAGTGCCCAACCTGGAGGGAGAAACACTAATAGAGACAGTGTAACTTGTGCAGGCTGGGCCACTAAACACCCATTGTGGGTCTTCCGGATCTTCTTCTAGCTTTACAGGGCATGACATTAATACAAAGCTCAGAGTGGTTTTTACTGCAGACCCTGTAAAGCAGATTCATCATTTTCTGTGATTTTTTTGATTACTGATTTTTGGGATATTTACTTTTCCTGACATCCTGTTTTGCAATTTTTCTGTGATTTTAGCTGGTCTAAAGATGTTTTGCTATTAGTAAGTTATCTGGTTGGCTGTGCTTCGACTCTAAGTGCAGCTCTGTGATGTTAAAACCAGGGACTGAAATGAAATGCAAGGCTGTCTGAAGCAACAGAAGATGAGCTGCACACTCTTGGTTTTCCCTTAATCCAGGGTAACAGTTCTTATCCAGCAGTCTCAAAAGTAAATTGTAAGAATCAGTTTGTCAATGCTTACTTAAATCCATATAAATTGCTTTGAGCATAGGAAGCACTAAGATGCTGAGCAGCTTCACTGCTGCGATACTCAATTGGATCCTTACAATATCTTGCCAATCTATAAAGATGCAGAAAAGGTAAAAGCCCTGTTGCTTTGTTGTTGATTAGGGTTTTTTTTAAATGGGCTGCATAAGGATTGCTTTCACCTAACATAACACAAAAGCTCTTGGAAAAATAAAGTCTCTATCCCTAAACATCCTCAAATAAAACTAACTGCTCCATAGTGCAATAAATGGTCTGCTCAGGGTGCTCCCCATCGTAAACAAACACAGGAAAGCAAGGAGGAAGACAAAATTAGTACATACACAGATATGGTGTGTATGTACAGAAGGTGGCAATTTCTTTACTGTAGATTTCTCTAGCAAGCTGGATTATTTTTTATTACTCCACTCTTGGTGAGCTTACTTCCCATTTTAATTGGCCTGCTCGCTGCTTTATTACACATGAAGAGGGGGTTTTTTTTATTGCTACACCTGCTATAGCTTAGCAGCAGAGAACAGCTTTTCAAAGAACAATGTGAGCATGCTACATGGGCTGCCAGGTGTACATACCACAGTGCTTGAATGTGCATGTCATTGTTCAGAATTACACAGCCCTGGGCAAAACACAATCCAGCCATGGTTTGTTTCCCTGTCAGGAAGCTGAACTGAGAACAAACACGAGACTCACATAAAAAGATAATACAGCTTTTCTAGCTATAATAAAAACAAACAAGCAAATGGGTTATGTCCCACCACTTATTTACACTCCAATTCACTTGTGTATACCCACTGTTCCAGAGTATGTTCACAGATAGCCCACCTTTCTCTGCTGCTCCCACTGCACAGAAATCACCACTTCAATTCCACACTGAGCCCCTCTACCTCTTAGTCACTCCCATACTGAACTGCGCATGGCTAGAAATTCTGCTGTGGCTTCAAGAAAAATTAAGCAGAGAACATTTTTGTCAAATGGAGTCACACAACAATTTATCCAATGCAGAACCACTCACATCATTGTGTGACATCAATTTGCTGTGACAATACGTGCAAATATGCAGGATGCTGGGAGAAGGTGGATAGTGTCAGGCAGAAGGCATTTGAAATGAGGAGTTGTGGATCAGGGGTAGGTGGTTGAAACTCTGCATTGAGAGATGGGGTCAGGGAGGTCTGAGGACTGCTGAGGGGTTGCTGCTTCCACTGTCAAATATTCATTTCTGTACATACATTTGCAGCAGTTCTAGTCCTGTTTCAATGACCTCGCCTCCCCAGACCATTACCAATACCAATTTAACAAGGATTAACAAGGCTACAGCATGCTGGGGAAACACAAGACTTCTCCAGGTAACAGCTAGGAGGGTTGACTTGCCTCTGGCAGTGGAAGATCAGTGCAGACTATTCTTCTGATGCTTCATTAGTGAAAAAGGATACATGAGCTCAGGTAGAGCTATTAAGCTTAGGTATTTCTCCTAGTTTATTGAGATGATCGGTACACAGGCAAAGTATTAGCTATGAAGTTTCTGTCTTCTGCTACCTGCTGTCAAATGCCCTAATTTGGCTAGTGAAAAGCTAATGCCAGCTGTAATCTAATAAAGAAAAAGGCCTTGGACTTTGCATGCATAACCAAAAACTGTCTGAATGACACTAAAAACCTGCTGTTGCAGCATTTGTTCTCTCAAGGGTATACAGTTCAGCATAAAATGGAGGACAACAGAGGAAGATACAGGTATCTCTGTTGCACAGACCTACAAACACATGGCATCCAATATTTTGAAGCTGAAGTCAACAATGCCAACTTGCTATATGAATTGTGAAGTGGGAATTGGTTAGCACATATTGTATACATATCTTTGCTTTAACTCTGCCTCTCTCTTCCCCTGCAAAAATCAACAACTGCCAACTCCCTCTCTCCTTCCCACCAGGAACTGGCTGCTTTCCTCCATCACTGGCATTACCCAGCCCTGAGCATGCCCAGGAATTTCACTGCCTGCCTCACTGATGGTATTTCTTGGCAGTCCCTCATAAATATGGGACATCATGTTCTGACCTCAGGAGACCCACAGCACAAGAGTCAGGAACCTAGTTTAAAAGGATAGGTATTCCCCTACCATGAAGGGCCAGTATTTCTGTCTGGCTGTATGTATTTGAGTGCATACTCCCTGGCAAAATAAGGCAGTGGAGAGGGGACGAAACAAGGACTTACTTGATGTTCTAGTCCTCAGGCCCGGTAAAACCAAATGTTTGATAGCTGCTCTTCAGAAGGGAGGGAACTGACCAAACTGCTAGGTTTGGGTAGTGGTTTAGAAGGATACTTCTGTAATCTCTTGCTAGCCTACCCAAAAGAATGACAAATGGCATCCACTAATTCTGTTCTCATAGGATATCAAATTTGCATTGCAACAGATAGACATGGGATCTCTAGAGTTCCCTGCCACATTTGCAGATGCAAGAGCTTTGGCTCTATTACAGAGCACAGGTTTATCCCAAATGAATTGCCTGACCTTTTCACTCATCACCAACATGCACCCAATGCATTACACAAAGATGTCTCTCTATCTCCCCAGCATCTCGCATTTTTGGTATCACTTCAACAGCTGCTACAGAATGTAGTTAACTGATTACAGATAAAAGGATAAACTTTCCATGCACTACAAACTCAATGTCAAACACATGACAACTGAAGAAAGGGACTCAAGTTTCACAAGAAACTGAGAAAGGGAAAAGCTATAGACTGAGTTTTTATGAGCAAATCTGGCTCAATAATGAAAAGTTCACAACTGTTCTAGTGACTGCAAACAGCTTTGGACAGAGGACACAATTCACTGCTCCATGGACACCAGAAGTTGAATTTTCTACACACTGAAACAAGCCACAAAATACCTACCGATTTCAGCAACAGCATGATTCTGGCCTAGGTGGATGTTTTCTCTGAAAGGAGAAAAATATGACAAGAATAATAGTCTTGCAGCTAAAGCACTGAACTCCAAGGATTTGCATGTAGCTCCTGACCCTGCAAGAAGCTTATTTCACTCAGGCAAGTCACTTCAGAGTAAAGTTATCTCCCCTGGGGTGCAATTAAAAAAATTACATACTGATAAATGGCAAAAGTAATGACATACATGGATTTCTTATTCTCCCATGTGAATAGGAATAAACTGACAACAAAAGAAAGTATTCCTTAAATTTTCTTTGTATGCTTCTAACCACATAGTCCTGGGTGATGAGCAGACAAACTCAATGTTTTTTCTTTGGCCACTTTAGAAAGAACAACTTCTTTTCCCAGTTTAAAAAAAAAAAAAAAAAAGTGTGCGCACTGTTTTGTAAATATAACCCTCTATGACACAGAAGTCTTATGAATATCTTGATGCCCAAGTTAAAAGGACAGCCTGCCAAGAAAATTGTGATCATCCAGTGTTGTGGTTTAACTGCTGAAACCAGGACATCCAGTTTGCAAAGTCTTCATCTATCTCCATAAGATCCATTCTGCTCACCAGCAACACTTGAATTTTCTCAGAATAAAGCCAGGGAGCATGTACAGTTTGTCCTTGCTTTCCCACCACTCTTACCACTCACTAATAGCTACTTGGGAATTGGATTCCTGTGGGGCTAAATTACCTTCAGGTGTGATATTCCTGTTATCTCAACAACCTCCTTTGTCACCATAATTTGATCTGGTGTAGACATTGGGGAGATAAAACATACACACTATACATAATTTTAAACCCACAGTTGAGAGCTGCACCCTGAATGCGGCCTTAAACATAACAAAGTGCTTTTCTGAAATCTGCTGAATTTAGGATCATAATGAGGATAAAAACCAAAGCTATGTCTTGACCAACTTCATTGGGCAACTATGTTCTTTTAAACAAGTTACAAGCCTACAAATGAAATTGTGACATGAAGCCTGTATCTTTTACCAGTCTCTCCAGTTCTTTAAATAATGAGCCAGGGAAAAATAAGCCAGCAAGCCTTATCCTTTTTTTGGAGACACAACATTCTTGGAGGTGCATAAGAGTGTTCTTGTTCTAATTTAAAAACAGCATGAAATGAACATCAGAACTTAGTTTTCAGAATGGCGCTGGATTCAAAAGATGTCTAGCAGGCTAAGGCTACTAATGACTGATGTTTACATTTTCCTCTACTGTCCCATTAAGCTGTACCATTAATGCAGCAAATTAATAGAAGCATCATAAGCCACAGTGTTCTGCTGTTTAGAAGTTGGCTGGCTCCTGCCCCATTAACAACTTCTACCTTAACAGAATTTTCAAAGAAACAGACTTAATGAATTGTGTTTAGTTATGCCTGAATGCTCACTGACATTGTAGCTTAAAAGCAGTATCTGCTCTCAAGGGACATTTTTGCCATATCTATGTTCCACACTAAGTTCTGGGTTGTATTTATTTCCTAGAAGCATGTACTTCACTAGTGAACAAGAACAATTTCATCCCTGTGGCTTAGTCCTCCCCATCCACAAAAGGGCAATTAATGCTAGCCTATCTTTTTTGTAAATAATTTTGAGATATGCTCATGGGAAAACCTGTTTAACACACAACTATTAATCTTTGCCACTGATTTCTAGGGAAGAAGGAGCAGAACAGTGTCTTTTTCTTCTCCCCTCTCCAACTACCTGCCGTTCTCCCTCTTAAATTAGGTGAAAAACCTATGCGTAGTCAAGTGCAAAAAGTTACTAGTTGAAATTGAGAGGCCAATTCCACAATTTGACTCAACACTGTAGAAATAAGTTCCGCTGGACTGAGGTTTGTGTAAGCAGATCAGAACCTACCTGATAGTGTGCGAGACAAGACAAAGTAATAGGCCACATTAATATAAATCAATAAGCACTACTACTGAACTTCAGACACAGTGTTTTAAGTGGGCTTTTACTTCAGAATCCTGCTGCCTCATACACCTTGCTCCAGGTACAGAAGCCAACAGCAAAAGTCCGACCTTCAGAGCCAGCAGGAGGAGGGTCCAGAAGCATCAAATCCAGTAGAATTGCTTCTACTAACTACATATGCTGTCAGTGTGGCCTTACAACTGAAAAACTGATTTCTAGAGAAGACCACTGAATTCCAAAACCTAACACTGGTCTAAAACGCTTTCAGGAATGCCTTGTTTTCCTCACTAATGCATTGTTTTCCAACCACTAAGAGTTTTTCTTTAACTTCAGTGTAGTTTGTTTGCATTTGATGTTCCTTTTACACAAACATACCTCTACCCCACACACTTTTTTCTTTTATTTAAAGCAACAAAGCCCATCATAATGGATGAAAAAAGCCACTATTTTATGACATCTGGTAGTCCACCTCACACAGTTGAGATGCTACAAAGCATTAATATCAAAAACTGCCAGAAGCATACCTTGTGCAGTAGGTTTTTAGCAGACTGAAAATTAAAGTGTCACTAGCAAATAGCAATGGCATAAAACTGACTAATTTAATTCCATGGTGTAAGGAACAACTGGAGCAACTGAGGATGAAGGGTGTGAAGGGAGAGCCAGCTGCATTCTTCACTAGGGCATCACAGGGGAGGTGGGCTGAGGATAAGCTCAGGGCATTCCAGCTAGTGATGCAGATGCCATCGGGCACAAACCTGGCCACAGGGAGTCTCTAATCCTCTGAAATCTCGGTGGCATGTTCTAGACAATTATGTGAAATGGTGGTGAAGGTTTTATTTCAATATGCTTTCTACTTTGACACTCTCTCTTTTTCAAGCAAGTTATATCCAAAATAATTATATTTAATATCCCATTTTTTCCCAGTTCCACAGAGCAGCCAGTCATTTCTAGCCTGACCTTGCTGATTTCAGGGAGAAGAAATATGGCAAATTTTCCTTTTAGACTTACCTGAAAGCTCTGTAAAGAGCTCTCTCTGAGCAAGGTGCATAAGAACACAGATTTACCTAATAAACTTTACTGGAAAAATGAAATCAAAACAAGCAAACAAAAAAGGTTGGGTAGCCAAAGACAAGCTAAACTCTTTCACACTAATGAAGTAATCTGTATCTAGACATTGCCATCATTCTAGAAAGGAAAACCACATCTCATCACACCTCCACCTGTGTGCAGTCCTTGCTCAAGGCACAAGACTTAGTATACTATTGAGCATATATTATTTGGAAGTTATATGTTGTCAAAGAAAACATGCCAGGATAGGGAATAATCTCACTCAGTTCTTTATTCTTCTATTTATGAGTTTTAAAAAAAAGAGTAAGGAGCAGAGAATAGATTAAAAAAAAAAGTGTCAAATTCTAACTCAGTTTAGCTACCCGCTTTTCCTTTCAGTCTTACTCCTGTTGCTCCCAAGTAGTATTTATTTGTTGCCAAGCAGCAGAGAGCTAATTAGTGCAATGTCATGTTTCCTTGTTTTCATCACTTGCTCCTTCCCACTTACATGCACACTGCTCCTCAACTCAGCTGTACAGGATGAAATCTCAGAATAAATAGAAAGGGAAATTGGCTGCAAGAAACAAGAGAACTGAAAGCATAGTCTTGCACTCAACCTGTAGAAACACCCCCTCCCTCAAAGCACTTGCTCTTACTAGTAAAAATCACCCCTTAAGCTTTGGCCACAGAACACATGTTAACATCTCTAGCCACGCAGCTGGCAGGCTTGGGCTGTGCTGCTAACCTACCCACCAAATCAGCCAGCTGAAAGCTACAGCAGGTATTCCCACGGGAGGTACAGTCACTGGAGTACTGGTGAAGCTCCTGTTGAGGGCAATTTAGAGAGTTCAGTATTTGTCCTGCAGTGCACATAGGGAAAAAGAAAAACCTAACAACAGCTTCTGTCAATTCATTTCCTAGAATGAAGGAGATACCTTATTTTAAAGCTACCCACTATAAAGCATTTAGACACACCATCTTCTCCCCATTTTGTTTTTCTTTGCTTCCTCACAATAGTAATCTTTTTCAGAATGGTGGAGAGCAAAAAACATTCGTCAAGATACAGCCTAGCTTTGCATCAGCACTCTTTTTTTTTTTAACCCAGCAATACATGTCCCTGGTATTGTAAGAAGAATTTACTGCCTTCTCAGAAGGCTCCAGTCTATTTCTGTATTTGAAATAGCAGAAGGACCTAAGAACAAATACTCCTCCCCTTTCACACACACATGCACAGATGAGACAGGGATCCCAGAATGCAGAAACTGACTGCACATACAAATCAAAGAGAAGGGAGTTGGAGGGTCAAATAATGCAGCCGTGGCAATGCCAAGCAGAGACTGACTGTGGTGGAGATGGATCTTCTAGTTACAGCACATCAAAGAAGGGGGTTTTCCAGCTCCCTCAGCCACTACTCTTCACCATTAGCCAAGAGGCTTTAGTTCTCCACTTTGTTTTCCACTCCTAGAACTTTTGCCAAATGCTAGAAGGTTATGCTAAACCAGAAGCTTTATCTGAATTTCTGGTTACAAGACTGTGGCCTAACGAGTCAACCCAACAGCCATTTATGACTTAGAAAAATCAACAGTTATGAAATGTATTGTGTCAGGTGTGGAAGGAATCTCAAGTGTTGCCTTTCAGCAGGAGATCACCAGTTAGCCTCTCTTTTTTGTAATTGCTGACATACCATCTTCCACTACATGAGCTTTTTTTGAAAAATACAAAGGTGGGTGTTACTTTGTAACACCTCTCTGCTTCCCCATCTTTGACCCAATTACCTTCTATTTGAGCCCTAGCTTTAAGGACCACATCACACCCAGGGTCCCTGGCCCATGTGATTAACAAGATCAGGCCACTCCCAAGCATCTCCCAAGTAACAACACCAAACCTAGAGAGGAAAGTTCAGCCATGTGGCTACCATTAAACCTAAATGAGAGCTGGGAAGAGAAACCCTGTAGTCAATGTTGAAAATAATTAATCCCAGAGAGCAAGTCAGAAATTCAAGTCCACTTATAAGAGCATATGACACCGTAATAAATGCATTGCATGATACTTCTTGCATTCATAAGCAACTGAATCAGTCTAGATATTCTTTATGTTAAGGCAGCTCAACTATCTTGATACAGTTCCCTGTCTGGCAGGCGATGGGGAAGGCTGGGTAAGTGCAGCGTATCTGTCAGTTGCGGCAGACAAGAACATCTTGTACTTGAGCTGCTTGTTGAGTAGGTTTGAAAGGCAGACAAACCGGCAGACTAATTAGATTTTTTAAACTGTGTCATTGAAAAGTAAAATCCTTATAACATGCTATCAATTTAAACATGTTTGTGCATGATACCAAATTATCCCCATCAATAACAACAACATTTAAGCTGCAACTCAAATATCAGGGAAAGGGTTAATATTCGAATTAAAAATTTTCCGATCTAAACTGAGCTTTGAAGAGATCCCAGCATTCCCCATCCTTATTTTTTTAGGCAATCATCACTAAAACCAAAGGATACCTCTGCAGGCTGGAATAACTGAAAATAAGAAGACAGACTGAACCAACTCAATATATCCATCTTTGCTAAACAACTGACTAAAGAGGTAAAAAAGTAGTTTGCAATGATCTGAAGGGCACTTTGACCAAGGAGGGAAAAAGCTGAGCTAAACAAAGTGGCATAATCATGGGATGAAAGAGCATGACGAGGCTTAAAAAAAAAAAAAAAAAAATTCCACTCCAGAATTCTCCCTTAAATGAAGAGAAGTTCTCACCTAATAATCCCCTGAATAACCCTGGAAAGGCCCCCCAGTTGCAGCAGGATGTACAAAATATACCTTTTAGCATTTCCCACTCCAAGATTTGTAAGAATGATGTCTCATCTGATATGCCAAAAACCTAGGGTTAAAGCAACACCTGTTAACTGAGTTGCTCATCTTTAATACTAATGGGAGTTGTGTATGCATGTGAAGAATTAATAGGATTTTCTGAGCAAGCAGCAAGAATGACTCATGCTAATGGTCATTACACAAGAACACTGAGAGGACTGTAATGTCACGCTTATGAGCAAGCATATGTTGTTCAGGGAAAACAAGCCAAGGACCTTCAAAATCCAATGGCTGTGTTAAATCCCATGACATCTGCCTAGATATCTATGGGTTTTTAAAGGCAGCTTCTTAGCCTTGCCACTCTTACAGCATTGCTGACACTACTACTCAAAATAAACAGATCTGAGGGAACTTTCTACAACTCAGCTCTTCAGTAACTCAGAATCCTACTTGGTTTCAGATTGTAAACTTTTGCATAACTATTGAAACAACATGGCTATAAACACAAGAAATGAATGCAGTAGGCACTGCATATTTCTGAAGAGCTAGATTTTGCTCCCCTCCCAGTGATATGCCCACTGCATGTCCCCAAATGAGTCATCTGTGCAGGGGAAATACCTCCAAATTAGCAGATTACGAACAGCACATCATACAGACTTGGGCACAACGTCATAGCTATTCTCCTTCCAGATCCAAGCTCTCTATACATGTGCAGCTCTGATGACCTTGGACTGCATGTCCCAGTGCGTCCTCCTTCCAGAGTCAAGCAACTCAGAGTCTCAGCACAATGCTCCACTTGGACAAAAAATTGTTCTACAAGGGCCTGCTTTTCCTTGTGCATACAAGCCAGTGGCAAAGTCTGCCAAGTGGGGAGTACAGATGGGGGAGAGGAAAGCAAAGGCGCATAGTGCTGGTACGCCCTCCCAAGCTAGCAATGCCACCAGAGGCATGGTTGGAAGGCAGGTCCTGGCCCTCATTGCACATCCTTAAAAGGACACAGGTGTGTGAACTTATTGCATAACTTACACCGAATTATGCAATCCTTAAGTGTTCGTTAACAAGCAGAGCCTACCACAAAGTATTAGTGAAAACAATCTAATAAGGGGAAATCCTGAATAAACATGACCTGTTTTAATAATAGGCAAGCCATGCTTTTGGGCCAAGAAGTTTCACATATTATCCCAGGAATAAAAGTTACTGAGCTATAAATAGTAACAGGTCCACTACTAGTATTAGAAAAGACAAACCTAGGAATATGCTTGTTTGCATAAGTTGCAGTTGATCTTATTTGGTAAGATTATAAATGTACTAATTTGGTTTCAAAAGTAAAATCAATTGTAAATTTATTTAGACCAATTTACCTGCCTGCCTGTTATACATCACTGGGCCGATATTGATTGGTTGAGATGGAACTCATTCCAAATTGTATTGATTTAATTCATTAGCAAATTTTTAGCGTAACATATTTTGTGGTTTCAGGGCAGAAGTACATAAAGCTCCTTTTAGAGACTGCTGGACTGGAGCAGGGGGTATTGGAAGGGGGCTAGGGTTTCTCCAATGAGTAAGATTTACAACCAGCAGTAATATGAATAAACTGTTTCAGACAGAAGAACCATTTTATAGACAATAAATAAGAGAAATTAGGAGTGGAAAAAGCCTAGATACATTGACAGGGGAAAAAAAAAATCCAGTTGGTGAAATAAGAATAGGGCAAATAATTCATAAATAGTACAATGTATTGGTCATTTTAGCAGACATTTTGATTTACTGATTTAAGTGCCTAAAATAGCTCAACAATTTATAAAGCATCTTAAAATCAACAGATCATGAGTAGATTTGTCTGGTTTTACAGCAAGGCAGTTGAGCTGCATTTGTTACCTTGGTAACTGAAGGTACCTCAGTTACCATGGCTACGGCTCCTTTAAAATACGGTTGGCAATTCCTCACTCCCCAACTTGTGTGGCTATTTTGAAAAGGAAAAAAAAAAAAATCCTAGTACTATGTCAACACTTGCATCGAGACAAAAGGTCTGTAAAATGCAAATTTTCTCAGCTCACAAGGCCGAGTTAAGAATAAGCTAATTTTTCTGTTGCAAATCTTTAGCTCACTGAGAAACCATGTCATAAAGTGCTTGATCATCACATACTCAGCGCAACACTTCACATCAAAAACCAGCTCTACTGCTCCTTGGAAGAAACAGTCTTTTACCATGTTGCAATTTCTCTGTGTATCAAGGTTCCCCACAAAAGGGCAGCTGCCTAGATTGATTAATGAGACATGGGAAAAAAGAGTCAGAAATCCTGGGTTCTTGTTTCTGAGGCAAAGGAGGTGGCAATAGGGAATGCATTTACCTTCCCTGACTCCAGACAGTACCCAAGATAGGCTTCCTACACTGTCCAGAAAGCACAGCTTTATGCAGGAAACAGTTTACTACACTCAAATCAGTGTCCTCTGAATTATTCTGAGGTTACAGGGGCATTTATGTTGCTAAGTTGCAAGTAATGTGTTTAGGGAAGTTGCTTGCACCTAACACATCAAGATGGGAAAAGGGCTTTTCCACCTTTCCAGAATATTGTACGCCTTGATCTGAAGCACAGGGCATTCAAGGAAGAGGTCACAATGGGAAGCTACCTCTTTCTCCTCACTGAGGTTATACTGCAAGTTAAATATTTAAATACTTCAAGCTCTGATTGAGAAATTAATAATTTTTTTTTTCAAAATATCACAAAGTTTGATTTTGGCACCCTTTAACTATCCAACTAGCTCTACATTTTAAAATCACCTTACCTTTTCCTGCCTGGGAAGCAGTTTCTTGTGCTCTCCTATGACATTTACTTGCACATAGCTCATACCCTAAGCAGGCCTGTGGCAGCACATAATTGCCACAGATCACTCAAGAATTAGAAATGGAGTGGGTGAAAATAACCCCTCTGGGGTGAATGCTGTTTTCCATCCTTGCTGGCTAACAGAATATCTAGCTTGAAGACAAGTCCTAGCTTTCTCCTCTGTTCTTTGACCTCACCCCCGGCCTACTCTCCCCCATCTCTTCATTTTCTGTAGCTTACTGTATTCACCTTAGTTACTACCCACAAGTCTATAAATTGCTTTTGTCAAATAAGTCAGCATTATAGACCACTCTTTATTTTTAAAGACCTTATTTCTGAATAGACTTTTATATGTAACCATTTGCCCAAGCTCTTTAAGCAAAGAAGGGCATGCTGCAGAAAGGATATGGAACAGCAGTCTGTCTCACATTGAGAAGAGAAAATACAACTCATCCAGACATTCCCAGGGAGAAATTATATTCTTGGAATCAATGCATATCTGATGTCAGTTCATTTCACCCATTTTCCCCTCAATTTTTTATGCAGTTTTATGCCTATTATTTAGCAATACTTGCTAGTGAAAATCTCCAAAAGTGATTAGTGATTTCTGGTGATTCACAGTTAATGAGTCTCCAAACGAAAAACTCCTTGAGGGCCAGATTTTCATAAGCTGGCAGTCTGATCCTGTTAAAATATCTGATAAGAAATCTTAGTGTTGAGGACTTCAGAGTCTCATGACAAAATATTGAAGTCACTAGAAAGGGTAGTGGAAAAGTTCTCGCCCTTCTCTAACCCAGAGTGGCCATTTCTAGAGGTATTGATGTAGCAGAGTTGCAAAGAAGAAGTAAAACTCTGAGAGCCTACACAGATCTACAGCACTACCCCTCCACCCTTTCCACCCCACCCCACCGCTCCCACATTTGCTATGTGTTGGGACTCACTGCACTGCAAGGTTAAAAGGAAGAGCATGTGTGCTGCTTTTGGCTGGGATAGAGTTAATTTTCTTCACAGTAGCTGGTATGGGGCTATGCTTTGGATTTGTATTGAAAACAGTGTTGATAAAACAGGGATGTTTTCATTACTGCTGAGCAGTGCTTACACAGAGTCAAGGCCTTTGCTGCTTCTCACCCCACCCCACCCCACCAGCAAGCAGGCGGGGGGTGCACAAGAAGTTGGGAGGGGACACAGCTGGGACAGCTGACCCCAACTGACCCAAGGGATATCCCAGACCATAATGAGATCATGCTCAGTATATAAAGCTGGGGGAAGAAGAAAGAAGGGGAGGGGGATATTTGGGGTTATGGTGTTTGCCTTCCCAAGTCACTGTTACATGTGATGGAGCCCTGCTGTCCTGGAGATGGCTGAACACCTGCCTGCCAATGGGAAGTGGTGAATGAATTCCTCATTTTGCTTTGTTTGCATGTGCGGCTTTTGCTTTACCTGTTAAACTGTCTTTATCTCAGCCCATGAGTTTTCTCACTTTTACTCTTCTGATTCTCTCCCCCATCCCACTGAGGGGGGAGTGAGTGAGCAGCTGGGTGCTGCTTAGTTGCCAGCTGGGGTTAAATCACAACAGTATGGCTGAGAGACTGAGCTGGAATTTCATGACTGGATGGCTTTGAATTCTGCAAACAAAAAGTTCTGGGGGACTGTATCTTGGCCAACAGACACAGCATCCTAACAACAGCTTAGCACTCAGAATCTGACAGCCCTATCCATCCCTGCGGACGTCTGGATATTAAGACACATGTTTTGAATGATAACACCTAATTTTGCCCCAATCTAAGACCCCAATACTCGTAGCTGTGTAGTCAAAGTTAAAACAGGCTCTAACCAACATACTTGAGAAATACAGGCTCTAACCTTTGAGACTCACAATCACCTTGTCTATGGAACAGAAGTAGTACCTACTTGTTTTGCCTTACAAAATAGTTGCAGAGATGGGTATCTATATTAACATTTCAACAGCACTTTCATCATATAAAGAGTTCCACACTGTTAAATGCTATGCAATATTTCAGGTTCTTTGTAGTGCAGGTAGATACATAATATTCAAACAAAGCTATTTCAAGTGAAGACTATTTCCTTTATGTTGGAGTATAGAATTCAGAAACTAAGTTGGTTCTTCAACCACGGTTCACATCATACCTGCACATGCACTTGAATAAACTAAAGAAATTCAAATATACCACAGCCAGAATGCAGCAAACAATAAAAAATGAGAGGATCCTATTATCCCCCAAGATGTTGAGTGTACTGCAGGACGCAAGCTAAGCATGGTTGCATAATATTGCTAGCAAACCTCTTAAAAAAACTATAAATTCCATTCATCTTATGTAGAAAACAATTTTCTTCTAGGTTGAGGCTATGACTTACCTTGTGTTCCTTTTCTAGTCTCTCCATCTTTCTCTTAACCTTGACTGCGTAAGAGGTTGCTTTTAGAAGTGTTTGCTTGTTGCTTATGCAAGATACCTCACAGTAGGTGTTTAAAGGTCTCCTCTCAGTGGTGCTGAGCCTTTTACAGCCCCTGCCAAAGGGAGTTAACAGAAAGAGGTACTTAGTGCAGCTCCCCAGCACCAGATGAGCTGGTGGCTGTCACAGTAGCTACCTGCAAAGTGCTGTTGAGAGCCCTTTTGAACTGCTATGAGTAAGACAAAAATGCTGTGCAATCAGCCTCCACCACTACCCCTGGAAATCCTCTCTCTGCAAGAACTTCACAGCTGCTAACACTGAACTGGCTTATGGGAGGGGTAGTCACTATGGGTAACTGATAGCCAGGTTAGTATCACAGGTGTTATAGGTGACTCATTAATTTAGCCTTAAAAACATAACAATGAGGACAATTTTCTTTTTCAGTTGCTCTTCTGCATATAAGCACAGAGTTTTTGCATGTCTGTAGGTATGCACTAGTATAGCTAGGTTGGGTACAGTGAATATAAATGGTAGGAGAAAATATTTCACCAGGGCAAGAAAGCATGATACAACCCTCTCCTTCAAATCAGGGTAGTGCTGTTAGCAAGGGGAGTGGGAATGTGCACTAACTGACCTATACTGCATACCATGGGATGGAAAGTGCCCTTGTGAGTTTGGGTTGTAGCTGTCCTATCTCTTCCCAAGGTTTCCTATGGTCACAGTATGCCTTGTAATGACTGGAAGTCCTGGACAGGCACATGATTTGCCACAGTATTTCAGAGGTACCTTCATGCACAAAAAAAAATAAACTAGCACTTCTGTGCCAAGCCCAAAGCGATTCTTTTTATGTAGGCAAACTCTGGAAGACATCTTTGAAATGTAAAGCGCTTCCTAAGTTTAAGAGAGTTACTAGAACATCCTAGAAAATAGGAAACCTAACTAGTGTTATCAAGCTCCACAGCAAAAGGACATTTTCCTTGGTTTTCACATATGAGAGCAATAATTTCTTAAGGCAAAGACATAGAGAGTATTCAAAGAGTTTCAGAAGACACCCTAGGATACTTAAAACTGACTAAGGTGATCACTATTGAGAAAAAAATACCTTCCCCTAAATATCATATATGTACTTGCCCACAAAACGGTGGAATCTCACCACAAAGAAAATGAGCCATTTCCCATGAGACATAAGAAAACAAACAAACAAACAAACAAATATTATTGGGAAGCAAAGTGTGTGACCACCTGAACAGGAGACTGGCACAAAGGGGCCACCTTATGGATCATATTGTTTACTGCTGGTACATTTAAGAGTCAAGCCACAGAAACATAGGCATAAACACTCTTCTCTTCAGAGAGATGGTAGAACTGATGTTGATGAAAGAGGGTGATGAAATGCCAGGTATCACCACCATAGCCCCTTCATTCACTGGCACGGTAAATTTGGAAACACAGCAGAGAAGGGATCTGTAGGTAGGAGACTATAGCAAGCACACATCTTGTACCTGGGAATGAGTGAGGCAGAACTCCACAAAGGGAAATTATTAGTAGTAAAAGCTGAGGCAAGAATTTGTGCTGCAGATGGCTTGTGTTCAGTTTTTGGAACAGGAATCAGAGTGGGTCTTGGGTCTTGTGCAGCAGCACTGCGCACGAGATCAACCTGCATTCAGACAGTAGAAGCAAACCTCCTGTCCGTGGCAGGGTTACTCTACAGGACAAAATACCTGGAAGCCCACACTGCATCCCGAGTGCTGGGAGTGAGGCAGGTGATCCTCGTGGCTGGCCCCAAGTCTGTCCTCCTGGTAAAGCCGCCTTCCAGAGAATGGTGTCCTCAGCATGCTGCCTCTCTGCCTGGGAGGAGCAGACCTGGAAGAGAGGAGAGGGGCTGTGGCTAGCAGAAGAAAAGGCAACACAGGACAGGAGTCAAGGGCTAGGAAGAGCCCTTCTTCTTCTTGCTTCTGAGAGGAAAACCCCTGGAAACACAATGCTGCAGAAAGAGTCACAGGAGCGATTTGAGGCTGCAGAGATACCGTGACACTGAGGCCATTTCTGTAACGCCTCTGGTCCTGGCAAGCAGCCTCTGTCTTCCTCTGGGTGGCAGCTCCCTCCCATTCAGGGGGTTCTTCTTAATCCAAGGCCACCCCTTGTAATGGTAGCTACCCTGGCAGGGCTGTGCACAAGTGAGGAGAGCAGGCCCCTTTGCCAGTTCTGCATGCTACAGCCAGGCATCCCCACAGCCCTTGAGACAGGTATTAGATACCTAATATAAAAACATGTATTTATATTTAACATATTTCTACATGTAATTTAGCATATTTTAGTTTTTATATATATTATGTAATAGTATGATGTATGATATATTATTGTATCTATATTATAAATATTACACAGGACATTGTATGTCATATATAATATATACCATATAGTATTGTAATAGAGTACAGTGTAACACACATGCAAATATATATGTGTGTCTGTGTTTATATTTATATATTAATTTTATTCTATACATATGTATATACAAAAGATTGATTCTCTTATTCCATCATCAGTGACACATATCTTCATAAATACTTTGGATTTTATTATTGAGTGGAAATTTGGAGCCACTCTGCCACAGCAAGTGAATTTTGAAACTCTTCAGCTCCTTGTGGCACTAGCATTGGGGAAGAATCCTGTATTTTGGGGCATTACCATGAATATATGGATTATCATTCATAGGGCAAGAGATCCTGTGTTGTGAGCAACATAACACCTTACTGAAAACTTGCTCTTGAAAAAAACCAGTCAGCACCCACTGAGTCCAATACCCTCAATCTTGTTGGTCTGAGCCCAGACAGACTATATGACAAAGGCTATTTTGGAAGTTGCCTCCAAAAAGCTACCAGCGCAGTTTTATAAGGGTTTTTTGTCACCAATTTGGGTATCTAAAATGGCTCATAGCCAGTCAAAACCTAGTATTGACAAAGATTGTTGTCAGTGGAGATTTTGTATGAGTGAGGATGCTCCCATTCTGTGCATTATCCTTGCACAAATTAAGCTGAGCAATAGACTGCCTATCTGGGGAATGAAAACATTCTTTGCTTTCCAAAATATTTTCTCATTTGCTTTAATAGTTGTTGGAGTTTCTTTATGTTTTACAACTACTGACTAAAGTGATGGGACCAGATAATTTAGATATTTGATATTTAGGTTTTGTAGAACAAAGGCACAAAATGTCTCAGTACTTTCTAACATATTTGGGCCACCTAGGAGCTTAACAGGGCTTTTATGCTACACACTGCACAATGGTAAGGAAAGAACTGTGGCCATAATGCTTTAAAAGAAAAAATGGGTAGCTATGGCTTAAGCTAAGTGAACACTATGAGAGGAAAAGTGTCTACAACACACTGCTAGTCATAATCTGGAAAACAAAAAAAGTTAATGAAAAAACGTTTCAACTGAATAATGTGAAATTGTCTAAAATGAAGCACTCATTGAAATGTCTGGGGTTTAACACCTCATTTTCCACCACCTTATTAAGAAGCCTGGCTTTTCAGGGACTGTATCATCTGAGACATCCATCCACATAAACTGCAGTGAAAACAGGAAACCCTGAGCTCAGTATTTAGTGGCACCAAAAGGATCCCAGGGCTTCCAGTTTTTCAGAGCAATAAGTTATTTTGTGTGTCTCAGAACTGAGGTCCTCAGCTCAACTATCAGAGGGTAAACACTCAGCTGCTCCCAGAATTTAAAGCTCTTTGGAACATCTCTCACAGAGTGGTCAGAAACTGAGGTTTCAAAAATCCTCGGTGAAATATGAAAAAGATTGCTCTGTGTCTCCAAAGAGGAATTCTATCACAATTACTTTTGCTACAATATTGCTCTGAGAGAGAAATTGGATTAAGAACCCTACCATCGTAGGCACTGCAGACGCAAACTGCTTACCTCTGGGGGCTGATGCCTTCTGGATCTTCCCCTTAGCCCTGCTGAAGATTTGACAGCTGCTTATTTTAATTTGTCTTGAAGTAGAAGCATTATTGTTTGAATACAAACATGATCTGGAACACACTCCAAATATCTTGGCTTAAAAGCCACATGGAGAAAAGTCATCTTTGTATGTTAGGTTAGGGAGTTCTGTATTCAGGACAAAGCCTTGCTGTGTATTTCAGGTGTTTCCTTGTGGAGTTTTGCACTCCATACTTCCACAATTGGAGTGTTTCCTCTTGCAAAAAAATAAGCAAGCAGGGCATGCTCTTTCTAATGGAGCTGGAGACCACCGAGCACCCTCTGCCTGCTTCTTACTTGTAAAAATTTCATTCCTCGGGTGCTGGTGTGCAGCTGAGGTTGGTGAATCAAACCCCACTGTGAAGGCGGGCCCTGAAGGCTACAGAAATATGCCTCCTGCTCTATGAAAGGCTTCTAGCACCACTCTAAAAGTAGGTTTGAGAGGCTGTGCTCCTTATAAGCAGGAGCATGTGAATAGCTTTGGGCAAGTCACAGTGCAGAAGCTGTAACAAAAAAGGAAAAAAATTGAGTCTTGCTCCCCCACAAAGAGTCCCAGGACTCATGTAATCTCCAGCTAAATTCAAGTCAAAGGAATGCCTAAGTTAGCAACTTTGAGAATGTGTGTATGTGTGCGCACATGCGTGTATGCATGGAAGACAGTAAAACCTGTCAACTAATTATCTTTGTAGTTTCACACTCCCAAAATGTAAGGCTTTGTCAGAGATACATACCTACCTTCATCTCACTGCACTTTATCCTAATCATGAGCACATGTGTGATTTTTTTATTTGGTTTAGAAGGAGAAAAATAAAAATTACTTCTAAACTATAGGAAGCCTCACGACTAAGCTGATTTTGCAAGACTTTGGGCTTTCCCGGTTGGATTCTGCCTAGCTCTAGTCAGGAATTCCCCTTTGTCAAGGAGCTGCATAAGAAATACCTTTTCTCTTCCCACGAGGAAGGACTGACAGCAAGTTAGAGAGGAAGGAAGTGTGACTTTCTTAGGAGATAAAACAGCATCCAGAAGAAAGGTGGTGAGGCAAGATCCTGAAAATCCTAACACATGACACTACCACCAGTCATTGCTACAAAACTCTCCTTTTCAGTTTAGAACAGAAAGCGTGCAGAGTCCAAAAAAAAGTTACCTACTGCCTAACAGAAAAAGACTGAAAAACCTAGCAACAATGGGCACTTAAAGTTCCCTGGTGTCATTTGTCATGTGTTAGTTTATGTTGCAGTGTATGAGATGTTACATGACTTTCTCAGTTTCTTTAATTCTAGAGCATTTGACAGAACTGACAGCATAAAGGTGTGTGGCATCATCTGAAAATGAGTTTAATAATTATATTGAATCTATGCAGCAAAAGCATGAACGTATGAAAACAGGAGTCTAGGACTGATGGAACATTTGAGTGTTTAGTGGTTGTTAGCTTACAAAAGAAGGAAAACATCTGCAAATTTCTAAATGCTTAGCTGCCTGTGATGGATAGGACAAAAGTGAACAAGCTTAAAATATAGCAAGTATGATTTAGGTTAGGCATTAGGAAGAAAAAAATACAAATAAAATATGGTGAAGCACTGGAATAAATTTCTTGCAGAATTTCTACAATATTCACCATTGGAGGTCCTTAATAATAGTCAATATATCTATCTTTCAGGAGCGATCAAAGACTGTGCTTTGGGACAGGGGAATTTGGAGGTCCCTTGAAGAGATGGAAGACTTACTGTCAACACTTACAGCTTCTTCTACAGTGTCCCATATACCTAGCTGCAGAAGTCTTGGGGACCATTTGGATCAGGAATCTATATATGTTAAGATAAGAATTTCCCATTGAGCTGTTGCTGAGCAATGCAAAACATTCCTTACTCCCACCATACTGACTCCATATAGTTCTCACTACCAGGCAGACGAGGGAGCTAGCAAGGAAGCTTGCTAAATAAATTCACATCTCTTCTGTGACAATGTTCCTATTAAATCACAAGATTTAATCTATCTTAGATGAAACCTGAAAACTTGCCTGTGACCTACAAAGAACCATTCCAACCTCTTCCTGTTGACCAGCTGGCTGGCCATGTGGTCACAGAGAAATACTGTACATACCACACTTCCAGTTCTGATGCAGTCTTGATTACCCAGTAACTACCTTGTCAAAGCACATGGCTGCCTGCTAGGACTAACATTTGAGAGATCTGCTTCTAATTTATTTATTGCAATGTCAACACCGCATAACTTAACTTAAGCATATTTTCCACAGATGACTGCACATTTTTTTTTAACACGCAGTTTCATGTCTGTGTGCCACTGAGCATTCCAAGATTTTTTTGCAAGCTGTCATATATTTTTTTGGCATTACATAACCATTTCCATCCATGAGCTGCTAGTGGACTTTTTATCTGACTCTGGAGCAAGCTTTGTCTATCTGCAAGCCTACTTCTTCCATTTGTCTCAGCTAAGAAACATGATTTTGAATAACCTTGTGAGCAAACCAGTATGTTTGCTGATGTGAGCTTCTGTATGGATTGTCTTATCATCTCACTGAAAGAAGACAGATTGCCAAGATGGTCATCTTTCTCTTCACAAAGAAGAGCTTGGTGGGAACATCTGATTGTGCCCTCATATACTTATATCACACCTACAAAAGCAGAACTGGATTCTTCCCCTTGCAAATAATTTCAGTTTCATAATGATTGCTCAAAGGATCTCGAAACATCTTACATTAGGACTCTTAATTAAATATTGCAGAAGTTGCTTTTTGACAGTCGTAGCTTTTCCCCACTTCCACAGTGTTATCTGGTTGCTAGTATCATGTGCCTACATTTAGTCATTTGATCAGTCACACAGATTCACTATTTCTTTCAAAAATCCAGCAGAATTACTTGCACATTCAAAATGAGTAATTTGTTTGAATCAGGGGCCATATCTCTAAGAAAGCCTGGAAAATCAGTCTTGACAGGTAATAAAGTGGCTATAAAGCTAAATATTTTAAAGCAGCTTTCATTTAACCCATACATTGGCTGAGCTGTAGCAAAAAGATTTGTCTCTACTGTTAAACGTTTTGGTGATACGTGGAATAAGTGCTAAATGAAGAGTGGTTGAAGTACAGTTTTCAGATTAAAATAAAAACCAGGCAAAGCTTTGTGACTCCAGTCACAGATAGGCAAATGTTGGCAGCTTCATGCAGGTGTAATAGTTTCCAGAGATGAACCTCAAGCAGATGAACTACTGTAAAAGAAAGTTGGTAAAGTATTTGAAGAGATGCCTTGTGAATGGCAATCACGGGGGTTTTTGCAGGTCTAGCAAAAAGCACAGGGCTCTGGGTATATTTGAATTACTAATGCAACTCATGGGTTGCCAGCACTGATCTGAAACTCTTCTGAGCCTACCTTGTTCCTGTAAGATATACAGCATTTACCAGTCATAGACTTACTAGAAAATTAGTAGGACCAGGAAGGTTATGATGTATTGATTTAAATATTTTTGTCATTAAAACCAAAACTCACCGGAATACATCAGTAGAAAGAGAAGGTGACACTTCTACAGAAAACTTCCTGATGCTTCAACAGATGTAGTTCAAACAAAACACCATCTTCCTCTGCCTTTCATCCAGAGGCTCAGGGATGGGTAGAATTTCCTGAATTTCCCTCCAAAAGGACAGGGATTAAGAATCACTTTTTAAATACTTCTGTTAGCAGGTGCAAAGGGAGAGGCTGGCAAATCTCTGAGTATGATGTTTTTCTTTCCTCCCATCTAGCCTGAGTCAGGATTGTTAAATGATTCTGAGCAGTATCAAAGAAGAAGAGCACCCGTCTGCGGCGAGCAGCTTCTACTAACTCACTCTGAACGTGTGATCTGGAATGAATTATGAATAGTGTGTCATGTAGACAGCTATTTCCTAGAAAACAAACTCTGCAAGATATTGAAACTTGACTTGCAAAAGCCATGCTGCTTCCTCTGCCACCACCCACTTTTCTTGTTGTCTATGGTCCAAGAGTGGTGTCTCCCTTCCCAGGTCCCCACTCCAGACATACATTGAGCTGGACACTGGGCAGACATAAACAGGCAGACAGTCCCAA
>VYZV01008180.1:9663-30353 GCA_013401275.1 Pandion haliaetus | reverse complement strand
AGAAGGAGAAAAATGCTTCATGTTCATTTAGCAGGTGCCTCCCGCTCTGCTGAACTGGGAACTAAAAGTTCTCAGCTCCCCTCTGAAGCCAAGGTGTGCACACACAAGGGCTAATAGTAAGAGAGATCATGGGTGTGATGTTCTCTGCTGATAACACTGCTGGCACGTACCACTGCAGAGAACCTAAATATCCTGTCAGAATTTGTTATTTCTTCCCTTTAATATAGTAAAACATCAGTTTTCAAGATACTTGCTGTGCAAGGTCAGCCTGAAGGGTGTCCTAAGCAGGAAAAACTTACTCAGGAGAGGTATTCACATACACCAAGAGGAGAATTGCATTTGAGCCAGCATAAAGGAAGGGGCCTTCTTCACAGACACCTTAAAATGCAGAATGGTTTTTATTCCCCTCTCTGCTTCTACTTTGTGAGTGCTACCTGACTTAAGGAAGTGTCAGCATTTCCTTCTTCAGCTTGAATTCTCAGGGCTCCACGACTACAGTAAAAATCTGATCCAGGCTGAAACAGGACATGCTGAGGCTGCTAGGAATGTTTTCCCGAGTTCTTGGTGCAAGATGCTTTTTGTCTCATTTTACTCATACTGAGACAACTGGGGTAATAACCTCTACTTAATTAAGCTCTAAGTGTTAACAATATCATACACAAACTGACTTTGACCACTTAAAAAGACTCTTCAACTTATTTTTCGGGGGGTCTGTTGATATACTAAAGTCAGTAGCATTAAAATGAAAGCATATAGAACCTGTACACACTTATCTAGGATCACAAAGCACATGACAAACACCAGCTGGTATTTTTTTAACCTATTTTACAGATGGAGAAACTGTGCATGCAGAAATTTCCCTGTTTAACAGGAGAATGATAAAAAGATACCCTCAGTCCTGCTCTCAATTTCCCTAACCTCCAGATTTTTTATCTTCCAGGCAACTATTTATATTAGACATTGATTTTAGCACGTATCAGCATGTATATTAGATCATCACATAACAATGCTATGATAGCCTGAAGCATTTAGGGGAAGGTACGGGTTTTTTTTAAATCTGTGACAATGGCTAAGTTCTGATCACTTTGGCAACAGAGATAGATTTGAAAAGCAGAAAAGCCTCTTTGCTTCTGTATCCTTCCAAGCTTATTTGCTCTTACAGGCCAAACACTGGCACAGGCTGCCCAGAGAGGCTGTGGGATCTCCAACCTTGGAGATATTCAGACCTAGACCAGACAAGACTCTGAGCGACCTGGTCCAACTTTGAAGTTGTACCAAATGACCTCCAAAGGGTCCTTCCAACCTAAACGATTCTGTGATTTTATTCTCTGTCAGTGTCTCTGTATTCTATTAAATGGTTCACCTCAAACTATGGCAAATCCTTGCTTTTGACTTTGTTTGCCAATATGGAAGGTCAAGCGTAATTCTGCACTAGGTCTACCTGGGAAAGCAGACAGGAGGAACTTCTTGATTTCAGGAGAGCTTTGGTAGCTTGAAGCATAGGTTATTTTTAACTGGTCCATTCCTTTCGCAGAAATTTCTTTTAGATTATTGCACTGCATTTACTGGCAACAAGCAAATTAGAAGAAACTAGTTCTTTTTAACCCCTATTTTGGCTACACTGCTGAAAAAGGGACATTATGAATAACAGGACACTCTAAGAATATTTGAATAATATTTTAATTACCACAGTTGCTCATGCTTACGAAGACAGTGAAATAATCTTATGTGACATTTCTTGTCAAGGTGACACACAAGACAAACAGGAAGATAACAGATATAGGGAGTGAAATGGAAAGAGGTATTACCATTACTGTACCTACCCAACACACAAAGAGGCTTCTTAGATATATGCAAAATACTTAATTTATTAAAAGAGGACTGAGCAGAGGAACTGTGGTTACAAGAGTTGTGAATTTTGGCCTGCTGTACCCCTCAGTTATGCTGGAATACAACCAAGAGATGTCCTTTAGGCTGAGGAAAGCCTGAGAAAAGCTGGGAGTTGGAGTTGTTCAGCCTGGAGAAGAGAAGACTCCAGAGAGGCCTTACTGTGGCCTTTCAATACTTAAAGGGGGCTTATAAGAAAGACGGGGACAGACCTTTTAGTAGGGTCTGTAGCAATAGGACAGCGGTAATGGTTTTAAACTAAAAGAGGGTAGATTCAGACTACAGATAAGGAACAAATTTTTTTACAATGAGGGTGGTGAAGCAGTGGAACAGGTTGCCCAGAGAGGTGGTAGATGCCCCATCCCTGGAAACATTCAAAGTCAGGTTGGACAGGGCTCTGAGAAACCTGATCAAGTTGAAGATGTCCTTGCAGAGGGGGTTGGACTAGATGACCTTTAAAGGCCCCTTCCAACCCAAACTATTCGATGATTCTATGAAAAGCAGGAACTGAAGCAGAAGAGGCAAATACTCCTAAGATAAACACTGATTGACTTTGGGGGCTGCTACCATCTTCACTGTAACTTGTTTGACCAAATTGTAATCCAACAGCCTTAAAAAAGATTCATCTAGTTCTGGTACAAGTCTTATATTGTAATGAGAATCTCTTCAGGAAAACCTCGTCTGGTAAAATCCAATAGATCTGTCCCCTTTTGGATCAGCTGACAGGCTTATCTGAAACCTCTTTCTTCCCCTTCCTGTCCCCCACCCCCAAAAGATCTAGAGAAGGGAACAGAGAACAGAAATGTTTACTCTAGGGGAGCTCAGCTTGATATGTGACTGTTCCTCAACCTGTCCCTGGGATTTGGTAAGAAAGTCTGATGATGTCAAGCTCCTTGCTCTGCTCCTTGCTGTAGAGCCCACCTGAGACTGCCACTAATATTTACTAGCACCTTACTGAGATCTGAGATACCACAACTGCCACTAAGCTGGGAGCAGGAGGCAGCCACCACAGCACTGACACAATGTTGTGAAAAGACTCTTGCATGACAATTGTCCTAGAAGGTGTGCTCTATCTTTAAGACCAGGAAGTAACAGAAGACCAAGTTCAGGAAGTAGAATTTCAATATGTCCTTAACCTTAAATCCCACAGAAAGTTCTCAGATTTAAGTGGTTGCTTAAATTTACACTCTCATTAAAGTGCTGTCTGTATGGGAATGGATGTTAGCATGTACTTATATACTGCTCTCCCTCCAAATTTGAACGTTACGCTCTCTTTGCAGGTGAGACTTGGCATCTTAAGCCCACAGGAAGAAGGCTTGGCATTATCTTTAGTTTTAATACAGCTCTTGTCTCTCCCTGGTGTTTCAGAATCAAAGCCCATGTACTTAACCTACTGTTTAACATTTCTCTTGTATCTTTCTTTCCACAGTATGTGGCATTTGCCTCCCTCTTCTTCATTCTGGTCTCCATCACCACCTTCTGCCTCGAGACCCATGAAAGATTTAACCCCATTGTGAACAAGACAGAAACTGAATTCATCGGGAATGACACCCAGGTGCGGCACTACAGGGAAGCAGAGACTGAAGCCTTTCTCACCTACATTGAAGGTGTCTGTGTGGTCTGGTTTACATTTGAGTTCTTGATGAGAGTCACTTTCTGCCCAAACAAGGTGGAATTTATTAAAAACTCTTTGAACATCATTGACTTTGTGGCCATACTACCTTTCTATCTTGAGGTTGGACTCAGTGGCCTGTCTTCCAAAGCTGCTAAGGATGTCCTGGGCTTCCTCCGTGTAGTCCGTTTCGTGCGAATCCTGCGAATTTTCAAGCTGACCCGTCACTTCGTTGGGTTGCGGGTCTTGGGACACACCCTCCGCGCCAGCACAAATGAATTCTTGCTGCTCATCATATTTTTGGCATTGGGCGTCTTAATCTTTGCCACGATGATCTATTATGCCGAGAGAATAGGTGCTAAACCAAATGACCCTAGTGCCAGTGAACACACACACTTTAAAAATATCCCCATCGGCTTTTGGTGGGCTGTTGTCACCATGACGACCCTGGGCTACGGAGACATGTATCCTCAGACTTGGTCAGGCATGCTGGTGGGGGCCCTCTGTGCTCTCGCTGGTGTGCTGACCATTGCCATGCCTGTCCCTGTCATTGTGAACAATTTTGGAATGTATTACTCCTTAGCTATGGCTAAGCAGAAGCTACCAAAGAAAAAAAAGAAGCATATCCCGAGGCCACCCCAGCTGGGATCCCCCAATTATTGTAAATCTGTCGTAAACTCTCCACACCACAGTACTCAGAGCGACACTTGCCCACTGGCCCAAGAAGAAATTTTAGAAATTAACAGAGCAGGTAGGAAACCTCTTAGAGGAATGTCCATCTGACCGTTAACCTCCATCCCGCGTAGTGATTTAAGATTCAGCCAGACTGCTTTCTTAGAGCAATGGGTAGCACATTTATCCATTCTAGTCCCACCATCACACAGTGAATAATATGTGTGAAGTCTAGGTTGCAGGGACAAATGGTACAGTGGAGGCTGATCAGCAAAACTAAGGATGAGAGCACGGTCTAGGAGCCCAAACTTTGGTCTTTGTTAAGGGCATACAAGTCTCAAGGTATTTTGAAGAGCTGTTACATCTAGTGGAAGAATTTTGAGAGTTCTACAGCTATGTTGCTGGACTGTGTAATGCATCTCAGAGGCTCCTGAGAGCTGAATGCTTCATAGAGCAGAGTAGGAGCCAAACACTCAGCAATTACAGTTTTCTGACAAAACAGGGCTGGAATTCAGAACAGCCAGATGCTTTCTCATTTGTTCCCATTTGGGACTTTTCAGCTGTTTTAAATGGCAGATATTGTACAACTCATTATGGAAACTAGGTGCCTAGTAAGTTGAAGGGACAACTATACCATCATGCATATTCATGAGACAATCCCATCTCTTTCTGATGATTAACTGCAAAGTAGAACAACAGCTCAAATTCTTGACACTAATGCAAAATGACTCACTCTGAGACAAGACTAGATGTAAGGATGTTTATTCCATGGTATGCAAATCAATCTATTCTATAATATTCCACTAGAATTTAGCATTTAGAACTATGAAGAGTTTTGAACCACATTTTCTAAAACATGCTCCTTTTGCAAGTATGGGTTGGTGAGTTACAGCTCTTTCAACCTTCTAGCAGCAAAGGCCAACTGGAAAAGGTCTGACTGGTCATTACTGGCTGGTTTGGCCTAAACAGTGATTGCCTCATAATATGGTATTATTTTTAATTACGCTGATTCATGTTAGCAATATGTGAAACCAGAGCAAAATTAATCATAGTAATTCTGCTGGGAGGGGAGAGGGAAATGGAAAAAATACTAGTCACCATGGAATATATTATAATATCCCATGGCTAGTGGTTAATTATGGGAATATCTCAGTTTTATGAGAATCCTCCTATAGCACATAGAGTTACGGGGCTCCGATTTGATTATTTAAACCCCATAATCTACCTCTACCCATGGAATATCACTATTTATTCTATGGAGTAATTTCAAAGTAGATAACCATGATGAAAACAAAGCCAACTTCATTTTTGGCAGATGTTCCAGCCAAGTTGCATAGTAGACATTCTTCAGCCTATTCAGAATATCCCCCTGTGTTGTATTAGATAGAACAGATCACCAGTCAAGTGATTTTAACAGACATCTAGTCAAAAAGAGATGTTTTGAAAGAGCTAGCATATACCTATGATGGTCTTGTGTTATCATTTTTTTTACTTTGAAGAAAATTCTGATTTGTTACTCATTGTGAGTGAGGTATTCTCTTGTCATCTCATAGTCATGCATGTTGATGTCATTGTGAGAGGCACAAAGAAAGTTAGACTTTCTTTTGTGTGTGAGTTCACCAATGCCAATGCTAATTTTGGAGGGGAAGAGCTGGTGGGAACCTTTCTCTTCTTTTCTATTCTCTTGTCTCTTTTCTTATTTCTTTTCCCTTTTGTGCAACTATGTAAAATCCATTCAGAAGGTAAATAGCTTTCTTTTTTTTTTGTTGTTAAAGGCTATTCCATCACAACAGGCCAATCACAATTCACGTGACTGATAGACTGTCTCTTTCCTATTGTATCTTTGGCGCATAAGCGTATGGTTTTATCATCCATTCCCCTCAGGTTGCAAATGCTTATCACAACTCATGTCCAAGCAGCAAACTTCCTCATAAGTTGATGTCTTTGTGGCATCATGTATCAAGAAGGAAAGAGGGCACAAACTATATTGCATGTCTGCTACTGTGAGCAATATGCCAACTACCCAATTGTAATGCACAGGACATGCCAGGCTCTTGAGTACTTTAGCAGTCAGCTATAGAGTGACTTTCTTCTCAGAAATCCCTTGCTTTATAAAGTTCTTTCCATTACCTACCCTGGTCCTCTCTGGGAACTAGAGGACTAAGAACTCTACGAGTTCAGTGCAATTCCACACTGGTATCCTGAGAATACGTGTAATTTTGGTTCAATGTGGAACTGTTTTGCCACTATCAGTGCTCTAAAATCAGCTGTTACCACAATATCAATGAAGTATTGATAGTAACAGCAACTTATCTACTTCTGCAATAATTAAGAGAGACTATTTTTATATATGTATACAAGCATATATATTTTAAGAAGTAACAAAGCACACTTACACTTCAGCTAACAAAATGGACTCAGTAACACTGTTGCTGGAGTTCCGTTTCTGATAATTATTATGCACCAGTAGCAGCAAAAAATATTGCCTGCATCTCTTAGCTTCCTAATAGGGCGAGATCTATATGTGTGCAAGAGAAAAGTAAAAAATAGTGAGTAAGATCAGAACTGAACTGTTAAAACAAGATCTGCATTGCCTTGGATGTTGAGGTTCACTTATGAAATATGAAGCATTCATAGGCACTGACTTGTTCCTGAAACTATAGCCTGCACATTATATGAAAACAGACTTGCAAGCAATGAATGTTGCCCACACTGTAAAATATTTGGATTGGTTAACAGCACCTAACTGTAAACAACCAGTTAACATTGTACTAGGAACACAAAACAGGTGCCTAACTTTTCTAAAATAATGCCTGAGTTGTCCAAGATATTTCTTGTAATTTTTCACTGTAAAACTTCAGTGTGACACTGTCTAGGTGATATAAGGTCATATGATGAATATTTAATACATTATTCCAAAAAAGCCTGTTTATCTCCTCAGGTATAAAGGACATCACATGAAGTTATTAATTCCATATATTATGTGTGATGGAATGATTAAACATTTCACAAAACAGTGATGAGTATGAAATAATTCCACATACGACTACCTCTCTATAGCCCTCTCATGCACCGGAGTCAGCAGTTCACAGCTGTTCTTGGTCCATACACACAGGCCCAAAGGGGCTCTACAGAGAGCTCTGCACAGCCACGGCCCAGTGCCTCCTCTCAGGCTAAGGAGCGCTTTCCTGGCACGGACATGCAAACAGCAGAACTTTGCCCACAGGCTGCACAGCTGCTGCCAATGATGCTATTGTCTTTCGCAGGCAAAGCAAAGATGGTTTGAATTTAAATTCTGGTAGGTTTGAATTAAATTTTTAAATTGTCCCCAACACTCTCAGCAGCTCAGTCCTGGGCTAATCTACACCTGGTAGGAGGGTATCTTTAAATAACAGCACTTGATTTTAATTTGATATAAAGAATGTCAGAGTTTGATTCTACCATGCCTCCCCTTTCTGCAGCAACCCTTCCTGCTCTCCATCCCATCCGATCCCATCAATGGGTGGCTGGGAAAGCAGCAGAAGGGGAGGAAAGGTACTTCAGAGTAGAGGATGGCAGAGCTACTGCTGCAAGCAGGCTTTCACCAGAAGCATTAAGAAAGTAGAGATTTCCTCTATACAAAAAATCTTCTTTGAGGCAGTTTCTGATGCCTGCAAATTCTCAAGATACTGCTTATATACTGCCGGAGGAACTGGGCCTGATACAAAGGAGCAGATCTCACCTGACCAATTTGACTAAAACTCTTTGACTTGGGGATATCTCAGACTATAGAGGACCAGTTCTAGCATCACCATGTTGAACTATTAACTTCGTTATGTTGCAATGTTGTTTACAGGCACCATTCAAGATCAGGGCTTCATTTTGCCATTGTTGTATATGTGACAACCACTATATTACAATCAAATACCTGACAGGCTAAGTAGACAGCAAAGAGAAAATGGAAGTAATCTCCAGTATTTTCATCTGACACATGGCTTAATTTAATTGAGCAAGATCACTTGAAAAGTCTGTGGTAAAGCCACTAGTTGAACATAACTAAATAAGCATCAGTCAACCATAGTCTGCTGTGCTGCAGTGTCTTTTATCTAAAGGCTTCTGAGTATTCCAGCCAGTATCGTAACAGAAGCAAAATAGAAAAAAAGCAAAGCAAAATTTGCTTCAAACAGAAACAAAACAGAACAAGCCAGTTTTAACCACTTAAACTTAGCTGATTTCTGTCCCAAACCACACACTGTCCTACAATTATGAGTAATTATCTTGGTATACATACTGAAATACTTTAAGGTACAAGTTTGTAAGAAAATCAAAACATGCAAAACAAATCTTGAAAGCTCTCAGTTTTGTTTTGAAGTGTTACTCAGCTCTTCAGTCCCTCTATTCTGCGAGCTGTGTGCTTACCTGAAGGATAGGTTGACTTCATGGTTCCATCTTAAAGTTGCCATAGGATAAAGCAGTTAATGTCATTTTCCAACACTGCTAAAGGAATTTAGAATATGAATGGAATTCCTAACTTCGTTTGATGTCTACAGTACTGTCTGGTGCCACAGAGCAATGGTCTTAAGAATGCATCCATAATACATAAGCACAGGTGATGGGTTATTTTCGGTTTGTTCAGAGATCCACCCCAACCTTTTATTGTTTTTGTATATGTATAAATATATTTACAACACCAGCACTCACAGTGTTTACATTGACTTTAATATGGCCAAAATAAGAATTTCTCACCTCTCTGATCCCCATCTGCATGCAGCTTCACTTAAGCTATACTCCAAGGATATCGTATCTTCATACAAATGTATTGTGCAGCCTTTTTCACAGTGTACTGATGGCAAAATTCTCTACTTATTGCATAGCTGTAAAGGAATGTAAAAATGGAAGAAATATTACTAGAATTCAGGTGCCTAAGAGGAGAGGGAAAATGTCTGTCATTACTAATACAGTCTTCAGCTTCAGAAAAACTTCTATGGTTGTTTTACTTACTGCCCAAAAACAAAAAACAATTTCCATAACTCAATCCTCGACTATTCTTATGTCTGAATAGTTAAATAAATCCAAGTCTATCACTGACAGAGGGGAACTACATAGTTATAGTGACTCCTGTGTACTCCATGGTCAGAGGAACCGGAGCAAGCTGTGACACTAGGAACCTATTATTTCAATGCAATTTCCTGAGAGAGAGCTGATCTCCTTTTAAAGAAATAATATGGAATTACCCATTTCAGTGTTACCACTCATGGTTTCTGAAGGAGCTGCTCTTTTCTCAGGGCTTCATTTTTCATCCCTTCTGTCACTATAACCTAAATAACCTGTACTCCTTGTGCAATACACCAGTTCTAATGTCAGAAGTGTGCTGAGCACTGTAATTCTAGTGCCAGTGCTCAGTGGGAGCTGGGGACTCTTGGCAGTTCTTGCCACAGGCCCGTTATGCTGCCTAACATTTCACTGTAGTTTGTGAACTTCAGTGGCTTTTATGGATAGCAAAGCATTGTTAAAGCCATAGGTATGTAGTCACTCTGGTGGTCCTTCAATCCACAGGGAAGCAAATTCTCTGATCAAATGCCTTTGAACATTAAAAAAAAATCTCATATCATTTTAGCATCATAAAACCTTTGACCCTCTCTATAAGATGGACAGTAGACAGCAATGTAACTGCAAAGTGTTTAGGTCTGTTTCAGCTCAAAAGACTTTGATGTTTAAATGTGTTGGACATAAAAAATACTAAAAAGGCAGTGGAAAAGGTAACAGGGAGATGGTTTTTCTTTCCTCCCTATACTTAGCCTTCCTAGCCTTTAAAAATCCAAAATTCATCGCTCCAAAATAGCAAAGGAGGTAATGATCTCATCGTAATGTCACTGAAGATGGAGTCCTGTGGATTTAATGTAGAAATTGTAACAGCTCAAAACTAAAAGGAATAACACTCAGTTCTTCTCATCTAACTTAAGATGCATTTTCCTGAGGCCCCCCTCATATTGGAAGAAGAGTCAGGCAGTCTCAGAGAGTAATTCACTCATTTATGATCTGAATTACCCTCTGGAGGTGGCTTTCTCCAGAAGTGATCTCAAGGTGACTGCAGCTCTAACTTAAGATCCTCAGTTAAGTGCCTACAGTTAGGTGGAAGCAATTTGGATCTATTCCTTGACCCCTGCCCCATGTGGCATCTCATAGCTCTGGATCACAGGCAAAGCATAATTTATAACTGATATAACATAATAGTTTGTTGTACAATTATTCATCTGTCATTTCCTGTAGAGATACAACCAGTGGGTGTCACTTGTACTATGGTGCTTGTTTACTTTAGAATTTGAATAAAAAATAACATCCTCTATATCAAGTCATTTGAAAACAAAAAGGAGGAACTATGAATTCAAGCACAGCGCTTTGGGTTTCCCGCTTTTCTCTGTCACTGAGACATTAAAGAAAAAAAAATCTCCCCACACAGCCTCTGTGGTCTGGCCACAGCCAGGGATGAGTGGGTGTAGGGGCAGGACTGCACTAAGCTGAAAAACAATCGCAGAACTAAATAATGAATCTTAGGACTTTTCATGCCTTAATAACTTAATAAGCACAAGGCACTTTTAGTGATGGGAAAACACAGATACAAGCACTCCAGCCAAATAAGGCCTGTGCCAATCCTCCAGCACAAGGCAGATGTAAATATGGTAAATCCTCTTTCTCAGGCATGTGCCAGCCACTGCAGCTCCCATGCCATCCGCTGCAGAATGCATTCCTGGGATACGAAAGAGGTATTCTTGGCATCTCTCCCTTCTGCTGGACTGAGTATGACTGGTGTTTGCAGGACAGATACAACAAAAGGCACCTCTATGCAAGAAGTACATCTCTGCTGCAGTAGAACTAGATACATGGGGTGACTTACCCATTACCACAAAAGGGTATGAGGTCCCAGCTCTGTGCCCAGTCCACTTGCTTATATCCCTCTTACTCTGTACTTGTTGGAAATTTTCTCCAAGCCTTTTGGCTACTTGCTTGTCTGTTTAAAAGCATAAAGCCAAAATAACAAGCAATCTACCATTTCTGCTGTCATTGTTCTCTGTATTCATCCATGCTCCATGTCTCAGACACCCTCCATACTGTACAGATCATCATACTGTATTCCTCAGTCAGAGCAGTAATATAAGATTGTAGCATGACTCACCGGACTGCATTTTCCTGCAATTTCTACCTGACCTGTCAATGCCCCACTGCACTCTAAAGAACATGGTGTTAGTGAGACTCTCAGAAGTCCAGGATGGGTATAAGTGAAACCCCAGAAGCATCAGGATAAAATTAGGAAGGATCTTTCAGAGCTCTTTGCAATGCAGCACTTCCAGGAGCAACAGTTCTCAGCACTGCATTAAGCACGTATCCAATAATAGTTGTAATAGCAAGATGCACTGGATCTACTTAACTAGAGCTCCTGTACCTCCTCTAGTGGTACCAATAGGTAGGCAGCCAACATACTGTCACCTCACTTCAAGAAGTAGTACCTCTCAGAGGTGATATTCTCTGGGAGTGATGTTACTATGTTGGCCAGTTAGTACTGGGACAGGCGGTCACCACCGTCACTGGAGTGCCTTTACTGGGGGACACGGCTTCCTGGAGGGACCCAGGTCAACACGGTGGTGAGTAAATGTTGAAGAGGTAGGTTGGGTTGGAAGGATTCTGCGTATTCATGTAGCATACTAAATTCTGCTCTCATGCCAGTGTAAAGTCCATCAGTGTGATATCTACTCAGAAGAGATTCATAGCAACTTTCAAAATATGCAGTAATACAAAAATCAGGAAACTTTAATAAAGATACCTAGAACTAATAAAGATTTTTATTTTAATGGCCTTAGACTATTGGGGTAACTAAAATCAAGATGTTATATAGGAATCTTAATTCTTTTACATGTTCTTCACATTTTCTCTTTTTCTCTTTCTCTCTTTCGCTCTGTTTGTTAACATTTACTTGTTATTACTGTACGTTGCTTGCAACTTGTGTATGTTACAGACTGTCACATTTTATTCTGTGAAGTTTTTCTCCAATTCCCATCAACCTGAGCTCCATGTTTGGCAGCCGAGGAGATTACAATACAGTTCTTTAATGCAAAAGAACAAGGAATGTCACAGACTATAGGTAACTTCACTGAGATTGTGACACAAAACCTGATGCGAGGTATTAATGCAAAGAGTAAGTACTTGGTATGACAATAGAGCTACTTAGTTAAATTACCTTCTTTTTTTCAGATAGTCTGCATGGGAAAAAATAATTTTCATTACTCTCCAGCAAAAAATTCACAAACCTACCAGTTTAGGATTTTTTTTCACTGCCATTTTAAAAACCAGTCATGCCCATGCTGACACACCATTACTCATTTTCAAAGGTTTAAACCCATATTTTCTATGCTGTTCTTCTCTATGCTATACTTCCTTCCATACACTCCAAGCCGTAATTTCATCGTTTCATCATCCTTTGTCTGTGGTTTAATATACCTTCTCCATAATTCTTTTTCTAATTTAATTTAGTTATATCCCTTTCACTCAAAGGACCTGATTTAACAACAAAAATGAGCCCCTACCCATGGTATCCATGTTTCTTAATCCCGCATGAGGCTCTGGAGCCCATAAAAAATTGATTTTTGTAGCCGAAGACTGTCTGGCACAGAAGCATAATAGTTATTTTGCTGAATCAGGTCCTGAGCAAAGTATTTTGTTTACAATATCCCCCAGTTACCCCGAAACACTACTTTGAAAGAATTATAAAAAATAGATGATAGACATTTCTGATAATTCTCTAGAGTGACAGCATGAAGTTTATTGCTACTAATCTTATTCTTGTCAGTAAATTCTATGTTAACTCAGAAATCGCTATAGCCATGTACTAACTCAAGAAAAGCATATTTTTCTCAGTGTGCAGTTCCTTTACTTCCTGATTTGCTATTACACTCTGACCCTTGCTTAATCAGTGAAGAAGCACGGCAGAGTTTAGATGGAGTCTAGTATAAAAAAATAAAGGAATTTATACGGATACCATTGATGAGTGGCCAATGAATATTAATGGACAGTAAACACTATCCAGGCAACTAAAACAAAAACAACTTGCTAATAGGAGTGAAATTTGAATTAAAGAGACTCAAGAGAGTAGGGAATTGAACTGTAAATATTTCCTTTCCGTGCAACAACTCAGAGAGAAATTTAGGGATATAAAGTCAATGGGTATTTTCAGATGCTGACCAGCTCTTAACCCGTCCACAAATCAGAGTAAATGTCTTTGAATACTTGGATTCATACTTTTGACTCCATTATAATCATTTGCTTAGCACAAGAAGCATCAGGCAAAAGTGATTCTGCAAAAACAGAATGCAGAAAGGAATGTAAGATCTTTGTATTTTCTCTAGAATAAAGACAGCTGCGAAATTCTGTCCTCCAGCAGCAACTACAGCAACCTCACAGCTGCTCTACTTCCCAATTCCAGCTAATAGGCTTGTAGCTAAAAAAACCTAGAGCACAGCAGGTCTCCACCCTCACCTTGGCCATGCATCTCTGTTCCTGTACCATTCTGTCACTAGCCCAAGAGCCAGGGAAAAACATCATACCAAGAGAGTTTCCTGTTGCCAGTGTAGTATGACACAACTAATGTTTGCCACATTAACAGCCCTTTTATGTCACAAGAAAAGTGCGACAGGACTTAAAAACAGAAGAGTAATTAAGTCACTCAACCGACAACATACCATTACTTTCTTCAGGGATCCAGTTGGATTAAAGGTCTCTGCTGTGAGGGACCTCATGGAGATCCTTCTTCATAAAAGACTTCAGGCAGCTACTGTGCATGTTAGGGTTAGCAACAGGGGTTCAAAATACGCAAATGAAAATGACCCTCAAGCTCTGCATGAGAACCAAAGGATACTCTCAGTTGGTCAGGAGTGGGACTATCCACAGACTGTAATAATGGCAATCCCAAGTTTGGGATCAGGGCTATAACAGCACAGTTGAGATCTAGAAAAGCTGTAGATTTATTTTTAGGTGTACATGGGGTGCTAGTGTGGAACATAACTTTTGTCAGACAAGGTGTCCCCAGTAGAAAGATCTTAATTTTTGAAGCAAATGCCTTTCTCAGTTCTGGCCCTGTTTTGCACTCAGCTGCTCCTACCTCCTTCCTGCTTGTCAACCCCTTCCTCTTTAACAGGGCTGCAGAACCTTGAAGTCCTCCAAGCCTTTGTGGCATGGCAAATGGCTATTCAGGGAATTTGTAGGTACTCAAGCTGGGTCCTTGTCTCTTTTAATCCTTAAAGAAGGATAGACTAGAGGAAGACAGTCTGTGTTCTTCTGGAAGAGATTGCCAGTGACCTATAATATGACCAAAGGAAAGAGCACTATGTCTCTTAATTGCTGTATTTCTGATCTAGGGCTTGGAAGACCCCATCTTCTTTAGCACAATGTCAAAGAATCTGGCATGGTTCATGTAGCCAGATATTGACTCCTGGGTAAATATGCATGGATACCATGCTATGAATTGTGGAGTTTCTCTCAGCCCTGTTTCAGTCAAAGTGGTTACAACCTACAGAAGTTTCTATAAGGACTGGAAAAGGCATTGGATTTACAATCCTGTAAGGACTGAAAACAGTCCACCCTGAGAGTGCCTTTCAACTCATCCAGTCTTTGGGGTAAGTGACCACTTCACAGCTCTGTAAACATATGGGAGACAAAAGGCGGGGGAGCAGCTACAACCCCAAGAGGAAGCAGTTTGAGCTGGGACCATCCTTAGCCCACACAATTTCTGAAGACATCTAAGGTATGAAGAGTAGACCAGGAACTTGATTCTTGACAGCTGTTGGAGAATGGCAGTGCTTGCTTAAGGGAAGAGGACTGGGGTGACTTTCGTCGTAGGAACGACTTTTGTACAAGTGTCACATTTCCAAGCATAGATTGAGGTCAATGAATATATCATACAATTATGTCCACTGATACTCTGGAAGTCAGGAGCAGTTCAAACAGGCAGAGATTCAGTGTCAGACTCCAGCTTATAATCAAAACCAGCAGCACTGGTGAAGTCACTATGACAGTGTGCAACCATTTGCTATGACAAAAGAGATGAGCCATGCAGCAAGTACATGGGCAGTCTCTACTGTGCTTCTCCACAATAAGCAAAATACACTAATGCAAAATCCAGCAGTTCTCCTAAGTTTTTTTTTTAGAATCCCTCTCCCCCATTTTGAAATTCAGTGTTTTCTTGGAAACACTCGAGGCATTTTAATAGTACTTTTCTGCAAAAGGAGATAGATGAGACAGGAAAAAAAGAAAGTGGAAACCACACAAATGAGATAGTTGTGAAACAAACTACTCACCTGGGAGATCTGCTGAACACTTTAGCTTCCCAGCCAGATCTCTGCAGGAGAATGTTTAAAGCTGGTGCAGTTAACTAGGTATTCACAGATAGGACAATTATGGAGATAAGGTGCCAAGCTGAGAGAAGATTTTGTTGTAAATAACCTCCTACATAGTAGTGGGCAAGTCACTTCACCGCATGGTAGTTCTACCCATCTGTAAAACAGAGATGGTAACATTGACTGTTCTTCATGAAACAGAACATAAAGAACAAAAAATTCTGTACAAGCCTAATTCAGATTCTGCTAGCAGGGATGGAAAGACTTATGTGAATTTGGTAGGCCAGAATCAAGCCTTAGAAGTTTTAAGCACCTAGAAGTAATCGTCTCTGGTATAACTAGACTGGTAGTGACCAGACAGTAATGGTTTCAGTAGTGTTGCTTTATCCAGAGTTCTCTCAAACACAAGGTCAATCTTGAAAAAAGCAAATGTGCAAATTGAAACTTGAGAAATCAACCTAAAAATAACATAATTTCATTCCATCTTTAGACCTCATTCCTGAAATTGTTCAGCATGTAGATCTCCTAATGAAAACAATGGGAACTTCTAACTGTGGGCTGGTGACATCAGTGATGTTTTCTTTATTCCCATAACAGTCTAATCACATATTAAATATCATGTGATTGCCGAGTCCCACCTTCAGAGAATTAGGTGCTGCAGACAGTGGTTTGGAACACAACTACTCTACTTAACACTTACTTATACACACCAGCAATAGATACAGTCTTCCTGTAGCTAGTAATTTTTCTGCTTCCTAAATATTTAGCAAAATTGTCATTGTGGATTAGCATTGCTATCCAGAATGTGATCCCTAAGGCATGGCCCATGCATGGAATATTCAAGGGACATTAGTAGGACAGTTCAGTGATTTGTCCATATCTTCAGCTACTCTGTTCTCTTCCTATTGAATAGAAATAAAATCATAGAATTGTTTAGGTTGGAAAAGACCTTTAAGATCATCAAATCCAACTGTCAAACCCACGCCCACTAAACCATGTCCTGAAGTGCCATGTCTATGCGTTTTTTGAACACCTCCAGGGATGGTGACTCCACCACTTCCCTGGGAAGTCTGTTCCAATGGCTGACAACCCCTTCAGTAATGAAATTTTTTCTAATACCCAATCTAAACCTCCCCTGGCACAATTTGAGGCTGTTTCCTCTTGTCCTATCACTAGTTACTTGATAGAAGAGACCAACACCCAAATAACAAGGTTGTGATTTTTCAACAAGCACACAGAAAAATTAATCAGTGTTAAGGGTCCCTGAGGAGGCTGCAAGAGCAAGTTCCAGCTCAAGTTGCTAGGGACGTATAATGCAATTAAGAAATTAATTCCAAGAAGGTTAATTTCCTTGTCATTCAGGCACAACAGAGCCTGCAAGCTGCTTCCAAAAGGATCAATGGCTGTTACCAATGAGCAGCCTGACCCACAACCACTCTGCTCAGAGGTGTTTTTAGCTCTAGAAATGGACCAGTGCCCCCTCCATCACTAACAGTTTAGTTTGCAAACCCAGGCGCAGGTGTAGCAGTAGAAGTCTCAGAGATTTCAATGCAGAGCTCTGCTGACACAGTTGCCTCCCTCATTTCAGGATTAGAGTCATCAGCTTGTAGCAGTAGAGGCTTAGGAAGAACCCAGATCTTTGCTTATCCCCATGAGAACAGCAACTCTCCCCAAGCACAGTTCAGTGATTTTTAAATCAACAGCTCAGTACCTGCAATGTCACAGTTACTATGGCAGCCGTGCCAAGTTTTTGTGCAGAGTGGTATTAAATAGCACTGAGTATTATGAACAGAAAGGAAGTGCAACTCAGTGCAACCTTAAAACTTTAGAATCCTATTGAAATTAGTGTCTACAAGTATTAAAATGCATCTATAACTTTTGCCATTTTTAAAAATGTATTGAGAGACGTAATTACTTCATTGCTCACAAACCAAAACGTTACTACCTCCCTCTTTGGGGAAATAATTGACTAATTCTGCATGGAGAAGAAAGGAGTAGGCAGAGGTGAGATCTGCAGAAAAGACTGTTTATGTTGTGACAAACCAGTGACATCTAAATAAAAGGCATAGAATACAATTACTGGTGCATGAGTAGATGCATAGTATGTGTCATATACATCTGTGTGCGTGCACGTGTGTGCGTGTGTGTGCAAAGCAATGAATATAACTTGAAAAGGCTTTTGCCTACTACTCATCTATGTTGTCCATCTGAAACCAGAGGATCAGAATCATATCTCCAAACCCCACCTAGTGTATTTTTTCTTTTGGGCTTGTTTTATTACTTGGCTTCAAAACCACTGAAAAGTAAATGATAGTATTATGTAGCGTTCAGAACAAGCTAGTACACGAATCTGGAAAAGGCACTGAAATTAAGTCTATCCATTGAGTTTGTCTTTCCTTAAAGACTTGCAGGACCACCCATTGCCTTACAGTGTCTAGGTAATAAGCATTGTGCAACCGAGGTGTAGGATGCTGCCAATGCCACTCAGTTAATGTATCTCAGCATTTGTGAAACTTCAGAAAGCACATTTTGACTGTTTTTTCCTCCCTTCAACCAAAATACTCATATTGAGCTGTGCCATATTTCGAGTATATTCTCAATACACTAATTTGCACTTTAAAACCCTAAAATAAATCCTACACTAAATAGCACTTTAAATTGTTTTATAAATGTCAAACAAGTCACACAGAGAAAACATACTATGCTCAGTCTATCCTCATGGGAATGTGTGGAGCAAAATGGGCAAATCCAACAACCTATTTTCATTATTTACAGCCAAGAGTAAATTTTACTCTGTCTATTTTCCAAATTCATGGCCTGCTGTAGTGTTTTCTATATGTAGTGTCCTGTGCTGGCATTGCAAATATTGTATGTGTTTCAGAGGAGAACAACAGAAAATGGATTGCTTTTTTAAAAATCCACATTCTGCTGTCATATTTCTATATGTAACATACTCTGTGTGTCTAAAACGTGTACAGCCATTCTGCATGACTGATACCGGAAATGCTATAAAACAATCTGGGTAAATTTTGGGGAGGGGAAGAGCAGGAATTTTCCCCTCAGTAATATTGCACACAAGTATAAAACAGCACAAACGGAATATACTCAAACACAACTCACAGTCCACTGCCTCTCCAAAGCTCTGAGCGACAGTAGGCTTCATGACAAACAGGTCATTCATGCACCATCCGATGTCATGCAAAAACATAATCCGATTTCTAACTGCAGTCTTCTGCTCACAGGACTAGGAACCAATGCACGCCCGTTTCTGAAACTGCCCCTCTATGCGGAAGTACAGGTGGCTGCTGTTACACCTAACGTGATCACATTTTGTTTCTCCTCCCACTTAACAGACTTTATTTTATTTTGGTGCAGTGCACATGAATGCAGTGTCTAGGACAGATGTGCTACCTTTTATAGTGTCGCTATAGAACTCTTTAGCTGTGAACCCTTAATTTGCAGCTGGAATGCTAACAAACAGTGCATAGTGTTTCAATAGCCTTCTGCTTATATGTTTGAAGATTCGAAACTGAATGGTGAGGTGGCCAAGGCGGCGCTGGCAAACGAAGACTGTCCCCACATAGACCAGGCTATTACGCCTGATGAGGGCCTGCCCTTTACCCGCTCTGGCACTCGGGAGAGATATGGACCCTGCTTCCTCTTATCAACCGGGGAATATCCCTGCCCGCCTGATGGAGGAATAAGAAAGGGTATGTAGCTGGGGTCCTGTAACCATGTAGTTAGCAACCGGTTTAAATAAATAAGAGAAAGTCAGCTGTAGCTGTAGCACGCAATAGTGTGCTTGCTGTAGACATGCACGTTTGGGCTGGAAACCACCACCTGATGTCTGCATTTGGAGTTTCTAACCTATTTCTTTCAGAAAGAAAAGCCTGAGGAGCTGTAACTACCCCATGCAGCTATGCTAGGCAGCCAAGTCTTCCACGCCAGCTGGTGCAGTAAGCTTAGTGGAGGATGCTCTACAATGTCCTTAAATTAGCCCATCCCCCAAGGAGAGTCCAATTAACATTTCATAGCAATGAAGGTTTGCCACTTGGAAAGCTCACAGATCTTACCAGACTCTGAGGAGCACAGACTTGGAGGTGGCAGACAGAAAAGATAAAACACAAAAGCAAAACATCCTCAAGAAATATGAAATGATTATTTGGCTACCTTAACAGAGCGCTAAAACAAATTATTCGGATATTCATAGCTGTTTAGTTCAACAGAGAAAGAGAAGCATACAAGAACATCTGTTAGCACAGGTGTCTTACAATTGGAAAATAATCCATCTAAAATCACTTTCCTTTCATAAATAAATCATTACTAGTTACTCAGACTTCTGACAGCTACAGATCTCTCAGAAGTAACTGCATTTTAGTTTGCTAATGGTCAGAATAATCTCTTTAGCAACAGAAGTCAAATCAAATGAAAAAAACCTTCCCTTAAAACAGGCTGTTTTGTTTAAATAATTTAACATGAGGAAACCATACAAACCAAAATTAGTTACATATATATGTATCAAAGTTGATAAGGAATGGCAAAATTAGAGAAGAAATCTCTCTCTAAATCAGTGTTTATCACTGGTGTACTGTATATAGTAAATGATATAGTCAATAGTTTAAAACTGCAAAGATTGTATGATGTAACCATACACTGAGTATGGAGTATAGAATTCCCATGTGCCATTGTATGATGGGCAATAGTTATAGTAAATGCCAGTTATAGATAGTGTATGTATTTATAAGTTTAAAGCTTATCATCAACAAAGATATAGTTGGACCACAAGACTTTCATGTGAAAGTATATCCTCTAAAATTTACCTTTGTAGCAAAGCGTTTTACTTGATTCTATATTGGATAAGCATTGGCCACATTCATTCAGCCTGGACGAGTTTGGGTGGTTCCAGTGGATCAGGGGAACACTCCAAATGGCACATCCTTTGGGATGAAGAATGTATGGTTTTCACGATGCACTGCAACCGCCTCTCATTACTGAATGAAACAGAGGCTGGTTGGCTAAAGAGTAATATACGTCAGCATATTGTTGGCCTGTTTGAAACACGTTGAGAGCATCTTAATTGCTGTTCCAACAGACTTTCATCCATAGTTTGTGCAACTCTCTGTACACTTGCTGAGCTGTTTATGTGCATGCCTGAA